>ML806327.1:162005-179039 GCA_009831015.1 Picea engelmannii
TCATATTCTTAAGGTCTTCCCACCAGATGGAAGCCTTTCCATTCAGATTGAAAGTGGCCACTCGGGCCTTCAAGTTCTCTGAAAAATCATGGACTCTGAAATATTTCTTCAGTCCAAGTAGCCAGGCCTCGACTTCCTCTCCCTTCTTTATCTCACCGTTGAAGGAGGGAGGTTTGGCCTTCCTGAATTCTTCAAATTTATGACTCTTGGAAGTCTTTTTCTTCTTCTGTTTCTTTTGAGAATAGGAACTGGTCCTGCTGTGGGAAGAGCCTTCTAAATCACTAGCTTCCTTCTCAGTGGAATCGTCTGACACTGGTCCTTTACCTCTGGGGTGGACCTTTCTGGATGTGCTTCTCTCAGTGTGACCACTGACATGACCATGATTCTGCATCTCAGGTTCATGTTGCATTTGTCGTTGTAGGTCGGATAAGCTCTGCAGTAGAACTTCATTAATTTCAGTTTGCTTTTCTTGTTCCTTCATCATCCTTTCATTATCGGCCTTGCAGCTTTGCAATTCGACCATGAGACTCCTCACAGTCTCAGCTAGGTCTGGAGGGGTTCCTATTGCTCTTCTTTCGTCAGACTCTTTGTCTCTGTTGTGGGAGCCTTTTCCCACTTCTTGGTGAGTCACCATACTCTGCGTCTGTAGATTCTCGCAGTTGATCGTCCGCTTGAGTGAAAAGACAAACGCTGGTTATTAGTCAAGAGTTAAATTCATTTTTTTTATAATTTGCGCATAAATTCATAACTCTTTCACATGCATACACAATCGGGTTCTCATTTTCCAAGTTTTTTTTTTTTTTTAATCCTGGACAAGAGAGTCAAGTTAGGGGGTTACTCCTCGTAGGAGTTCTTCGAACGGAGTTTATGCGCGACTCGTGCATGAGCCCAATCAGGCTGAGTGTTGTAACCATGCTCTGATACCACTTTGTAACATACCCACTACCTAAAGTCAAAATTTTTCGTTTAGTTCTCAACAATGAGAATCCCCGAAGCTTGCAGCAACAAAGTGCCAATCCCGGTCCACAGGTATTTCATTCACCTATACGGCTTTCTTCACCTAACCGTGGTCTTTCCCTGATGACAATTTCAGGTTTTCGGGGTTTCATCCTTTCTAATGTCGAGGGTTCCTATACTCTCGATTTCCCAATCTCCGATGAGCTCTCTTCCGGCCTTAGCCCCTCCTGGCTATGCCCTGGTCCACACGACCATGCTCACGAGACCACAGCCTTATATGTTTCTTTTTGTTGGGGTTTCAGGCTTTCTAATGCTAAAATACATATGCCCTTTGGATCCGCGATCCTCCGATTCTCGATACGCTCCTCTGTTGCCTTAGCCTCCCAGGATAAGACTTTAGTCCACGTGACCTCTATCTCACAAGACCGCAGCCTTGTCCCCCATCAGGGTTTCAGACTTTCCAATGTCGAAATGCAAACGTCCCCAGGACTCGCAATTCCTCGAATCCTGACGCGCCCTTTACGCGCTAGCTCTTCTATCTAGGCACCTAGCTCACATGACCACGATCCCCATGATCACAGTCTTATCCCTTGTCAGGACGACGGGGTTTTCAATGCCAAAATGCATTGGCTTACGGGATTCCCGATCCTTCGAATCCCGACTTCCCGCTATGTTGACAGCTGGCCCCCATAATGGCGCTTCCTACTTCTCTAATATACTGACATCTGGCTCCCACTCATCGGGGTTTCGAGCGTCGCGATTCCAAAGTGCATAAATAAATTGTCACTAGGATTCCTGATATCCCGATGACACAAACGCCAATCAACAACTTCCTGTCGGACTTTCCCCGACGGCGCCGATCGCTGCCACGTGTCCTCCTCTGATGGACGATCCTGCTTTCTTCAGGATTTCGAGACTTGTGATGTCCCCATTTTCACGGCCTCAGGAACTCCGATTTCTCGATGCCGAATATCCCTACTCTCCACGGATTTCAGACACCTGTCTCCCTAAACGGATGGCTCAGATTTTTGCCAGGGTTTTCACTTTGGACTTCCCCGATCTCCTGGCCACGGGATGTCGATATCCCGACTCCCGATAGTAAACCTCGATCTCCGCCACATGTATCCTCAATGGACGGTTCAGATCTTCTCGGCGTTTTGAGACTTGAAGTGTCTCGATTTTCTTGTCCTTGAGAATCCTGATATGCCGATGGCTGGACTCCCGATGGTAACCCTCGGACAGCTCCGGTCCGATCCGACAGTTGACGGGTAATTGGAACAGGATCTAACAGTCTAGATCCATTCTTCCTGCGCACACTCCAGAGACTAAATTCCGAGCATCTTAACCTGATCCAACGGTTGACGGGATTTCCGAAAGAGATCCAACGGCTCAGATTTACCCACCTCGCGCATTTCTTCTACTACTTCGTGGATGTGGAAAGGTCAACGGTCCAAATGTTCTCATGGACTCTGGGGAACCTACGATCTTGATTTCCTCGCTATTCACAAAGATATAGGGAAAAGGAGCAAGGGATATAACGCTCCTACTACTTCCATCGATCTGATGGTCGTGAATGACCATGGGCCTTCCGACAGGATTTCATCCGTCGATTCATTACTTATCCCTACGCTGCTACTTCAAAATATTAAGAGGGTCATTCCTCTTCGTACATGGTTATTAAGACTTGCACGTTCAAGTCCCTTTTTATTTTCCTGGGTTCTTGGCGAACCTTTCTAAGAAGGGAATCTCTGTGAAGAGATCTAATCCAGGGAATTCATGGAAATAGACAAAGGGAAACAAAATCCCGAGGATGGACTGGAAGTCTGACTTGGTTCAGCTCATGCACAGTCAAATCCATTTATCAACATAAGTCATGCATGGTTTCCTTTGTTATAAACATATATCTATTCATTCTTATCAAACACTGCACAGGCATTCTAACACTGAAATCATTCACAATTTCACAGTTCTATGAGCATATATATACATATATCAGTCTATGAATTTCAAGATGCAATATATATAGAACACTTATCAGAAATGACACTAGAAGTATGGGCAACTACTGAGAGGGGTGCTCGTTTCCACCCAACTGTAGGCTCAACGACTCCCAACGGATTTACCACTAGCCACCCCCGAGCTGAGACCACGATGTTGTGAGACTGCGTCTCTCCGTCTGCCAGTGACCAGGAGCGAAGGTTGCAATCCTTCCTCTCTGCTATCACTCACTCTGCATAAAAATTGCCAGAGTTCCCCTCGCGTCTGCCCCCCCCCCTCAATCGCTTCTGCCATACGCCTTATCCTCTCGTGAGGTTGTGTGTGGCACGATTACCCTCTCGTCGATTAGGCCTGACGGCTCTATGGATAGGCGGTTCACCTCCCCATCCCTCATTAAGCCATCAACCTGTCAGCCTGCAAGGCATTAAATTTCAGGTCCAGCGAGCCGCTTTTGGTTCTCCGGGCCAGTGGAGTCCAAATACGGTATTTAATTCTCGGTGGAAGTTAACGCCCCCGTTCAAGGTGCCTTCCACCGCCATCGTGGTCTCTTTTCTGCACATCCCCTCTCAACAGTCCTGCAATAAATTCAAAATATCATTCACATATTCACATTTATGAGTTTGCCATAGTCCTTGGCCAGTCCAATTATATTTACAAGCTGGGGGAAATAGGGTGTTACACATATCTTATGAGTTCAATTATCATCTTGAACTCTCTTCATGTGCACTTCTATTTACTAATCTGTCACACATCCATTTTTGGTAGAGGGGCGGATATAACTATCATTGTTCCTTCTCCCCCCATACAATTCGTTAACAAGTGTGTCAACCTCCTCATATCATTATGTAATTTCCCCCACCTCTTCTGTAATGTCCCCCACCTCTTCCTGAAGAGGTGTTGAGGAGACTCATTGGCCTAGGCATCCCCACTAGGCCATAGTCTCACACTAAGGGGAAAGGTCAACTAGACTAAGGTTATATTCTTAAGTTGACTTGAGAAAAGGGTAAAAAGGAGTAAAAGATAACTCAATGAAATAATAGAAGTGTTGGAAGAGTTAACCCTGGGAGTTAATCTAACTCAATAGAGAAATAGAAGAAAAAATATAAATAGAAGGCTGGGGAAAACCTATTATTCATTCTGGATTTTGGTATTTGCTTGTTATTTCTCTTAAGCATACAGTTTGGGGGTTTTGCTGTTACAAACCCTTGTGAGCAACTCAGTGGTGAAAGACCCACTCACCTTTTTCCACAAATTTGTCTCAGGGATGAAAGACTCCACCCACACCATTCTACACTCATCACCTATCTACCCATCGATTAAGAAAAGTAGCAGGGTCGTATTTTTCAGGAGTTTCCAGCAAGGGCGCACCATCATCTTGAGGAGGGTTTGATCCATCTGATCAGAGGAGATTTTGAGCATTCTGACACTTGGGTTTTACTTGCAGTTCCTCAACCATCACTTTGAGGTTTTTCTTGAAGAGTTATCATCATTAGATCTTCAGCTACAGATTGGGATGGCCTTGAGGCAAGGAGGGTGTCCTGTGATTCAATATTTCTCAGATCTAGGGATCTCTACTTGGAATATGGATCTGAAACTTCTCCTACGGGTTTTCCATAGCCCGATCTACATTCCTAGAGAGTTTCGTAGCATTTGGAGGTCTCCTTCATCATGGCCGAGTTATCTAGGGTTTCAGGCATCCAGGAGGGCACAACTTCATTATAGGATTCAACGTTTGGAGGGGTTTGCCTTAGCCTTTCTGCTCGAGACTTCAAGAGGGGGATCCTATCACCCGGATCTATCAGTTGGCTGAGTTTGGACTCATTTGGAGTCTTCCTACAGTTGGGCCAAATTATTGAGGGTTTCAGCCTTCTACTAGAGCATGGCATCTTCCAGCCTGAGGAGCTGGGGGTTCATATGACCCAGATCTACTTGCATTGGTCTTCATCTCTCATCCAGCCTTTGGAGGCTTATTTTTTATTAGCATGAGCATTTTGTAGCAGCTCATACTTATTATCTATTGGGCCATCTGAGGATTATTCCAGATCTGCTCTCTATTGTATCTGATTCATGCTTATAATAAAAGGTCAGATCTATGCTTATGTTCTCTATATCTTGAATGTGTTGTGATCTTTCATGTGTTGGATAAATCTTGTATAAACACCATTTTAATAACTGGACAACTTCAATAGTCACCTGCACATCAAATACAACAGTGTTAGTTAGTGGTTCCAAGCAAAAAATTGGCTTGGGATCATTACAGTGGTATTAGAGCTCTGATCCTCCAACCTGTGGAGGGATTGGCGCATGTAGAGGTGTAGTGGAATATTTATGGGCCGAAGGAAGAAACAAACCAGTGAAGCAAAGGCCGAAATGGAGGGCTCAGGAGATGACCATGAGCCACAAGGCTTGGCCTATTTGGCAGCTGAATTCTGTAAGACCCTGAATCTCACAGAAAGAAACTTAGTCCATCATTTGCAAGAGAGACAAAAGACAAGCCATAGGGAATGGGCTGAGATTATAGAGACCCTAAAGAAGGTAGATGGAAATATGAAAAAAATTGATGAGAACCAGACATTGATAACCAAGCTACTGATGCAGATGAATCATAAAGGGAAAGACCCTGAGACGTATGGAAACAAAGAAGCTAGTGGATTTGGTGGATCCCATGGTGAGATCCGATATAATCCGGAGAAAGTCCCCAGATATGAAGGAAGCCATGGAGGTGGAACGTCCTATGGGCACTTGGGTAGCAGGGCTAACCCCAGGCCATACATGCCTACGTTCACTGATGAACAAGGGCAATAGGAAGAGGTGGATGATTTCGTTGAACAGATGGCACGATGTAGTAAGGAGTACTATGGGTTGGATATGGTGATTCAAAGGTAGATGTCCCTAGATCAATATTTCCAACTCAAGTTCATAAATAATCCTAGAACAAACCACAGGAGCAATTTTGAGTTTGAACAAAGAGTAGGGAAGATAGAGATCCCATATTTTGATGGTACGACCAATATGACAACACATGCATGGGTGCAAAAGATGGACACCTATCTACAACTTAACCCCATGAGGGAGATGGAAGCCATCAAGTTTGCTACTATGTACTTGGATGGAAAGGCTCATTATTGGTGGTATCATGGACTCACCACACTTTTCCACAATCAGGTAATGTCCTACACATAATTCACTCAGAGGCTCATTGATAGGTTTGATCAGGGAGATTCTGAGCTACATTTTAGAGAGCTCACACAACTCAAGCAAACTGGTATGGTGGAGGCATATATTGATGAATTTCAAAGGTTGGCAGTGATGGTGTAGTATATGTCTTCGACCAGGCTCATGATGCTCTTCACCAAGGGGTTGATGGAACCCTTGAAGGGTTGGGTCAAGGATTTCAAGCCTACCAACCTACAAGATGCTATCTGGAAGACAAGGGATCTAGGACCATATGCTAGGCCAAAATTTATACCCAGACCACCTCTTAACAGTGGAGGAAGAGACCAAAGACCTCCAATGATCTAGGGAGGACGTGACCCAAGGGGTTTTGACAGGGGTCGTGGCAGAGTGGATGAGAACACCAAGAGAGAGTTGAGAAGGAATCAATTTTGCTTCACTTGCAAAGAACCATGGAATCCAACACACAAATGCATGGGCCGTGGTCAAGTGCACTACATTGAGGTCACTTCAGACAACGAGGAGGAAGAAGAGATCGACCAAATACATAACATGGAGGCCGAAACCATTGAGGCAGTAGACGAAAAGATCACAAGACATGACAGTATGGCCACCTTGGCATCTATCCGTGGAGTGCCCAAGTATAGCACCTTCCGAATGAGGGGGGTCTTGCAAGGACAGAGAGTTTCGGTTTTGATTGATGGGGGAGCTTCTCACAACTTCATTGATTCATCATTACTGAAAAGAACGCACATACCCACAATAGAATTTGAAGGGTTCAAGGTGGAGGTAGCAGGTGGAATAACTATGCCCTGTGACAAATACATTCTGGGCATGAAGCTTACCTTGGGTAGGCATGAGCTAATACAGGACGTCTATGTCATGGACCTTTCAGATACCAACATCATCCTTGGAGTTCAGTGGCTCAGCACGTTAGGGCCTATCACCACCAACAAAAAAACCATGGAGATGTCATTCATAGAGGAGGGTGGAAGAAAGGTAGTGCTTCGGGGCATGACAGGGAACGCTGCAAAGGTAGTCACGACCAAGAGGATGGAGGCCATCTTCTAGAAAGATGAGATAGTATACACAACAGAATGCAGGGTTGCAACACGTATGGATGAGTAGGGCAAGGTTCACTACACCCCAGAGATCAAAGAAATCCTTGACAGGCACCACAAGTTGTTTGGACCTATTCCTCCAGGGGTACCACCAGATAGGGGGTTTGAGCACATTATTGAGCTAGAGGAAGGAGCCAAACCAGTCATTACCACACCATACAAACATCCCAAGAAGTATAAATATGAGATATAGAAGGCCATCAAGGAACTTCTGGACTTGGGGCACATCAGGCCCAACAATAGCCCTTTTGCTTCTTTAGTAGTGCTGGTGAAGAAGAAAGATGGCACTATGAGGATGTGCATTGACTTCAGGGTCTTGAATAAAAAGACCATCAAAAACAGGTACCCAATACCAAGGATTGATGAACTATTGGACGAATTGCATGGATCCATCTACTTCACTAAGATTGACCTTCGTTCTAGCCATCATCAGATCAAGATGAGGGAGGAAGACATCTCAAAAACAACTTTTAGATGTCATTACAGCCATTATGAGTTTTTGGTGATGCCCTTTGGGTTAACCAATGCCCCCGCTACATTCCAATCGTGTATGAACCATGTGTTCAACAAGCAACTGAGAAAGCGTCTGTTGGTATTTTTTGATGACTTTCTCATCTACAACAAGACGTGGGAGGAGCATCTCAGGCATGTGGATTAGATTTTGTCAATCATGGAGGAACAATCACTATATGCTAAGGAGTCCAAATGTGAGTTTGGAATGACAAGGGTCCTTTATTTAGGGCACATCATCGGGGCAAAGGGGTACAGGTACATCAGGAAAAAATAGAAGCCATCATGGAATGGCCTACTCCTAAGACACTCACATAATTGAGAGGATTTTTGTGCATGTGAACGTATTACAAGAAGTTTGTCAAGGGATTTTCTCAGCTGTGTGCACCCTTGACCGATTTGACTAAGAAATGAGCCTTCAAGTGGGATGCGTAGGCTCAAATGAAGATGGACACGATGAAGAAGGTAATGAGTACGTGCCTAGTCTTAGCCCTTCTAGATTTCAGCCTACCCTTTACTTTGGAGTGTGATGCCTCCGGGGAAGGAATAGGGGCCGTACTAATGCAGAATAGGCACTCTTTTGCCTATAAGAGTCGGAAACTCAGGCGTCCCGAGTTACTCTACAACATTTATGACAAAGAAATGATAGCTATCATGCATGCACTAGCCAAATTCCGACAATACTTGGTAGGTGCTCGGTTTGTGGTCAAGTCAGATCATAACAGTCTCAAATATCTATTGGAGCAGAAGGATTTGAATGAGAGGCAACATAAATGGGTAAGAAAAATACAGGCCTATGACTTTGACATTGAATTTGTCAAAGGGAAGAACAATGTGGTGGTTGATGCATTATCCAGGAGGCCATCCATCTTTGCCATGATAGGGGTATCGGTTGACTGGAAAGACCATCTAGTGATGGAATATGCAAAGGATCAGTTCGCATGCTAGCTGTTGGATGGGCAAGTACAAGATGATAATTTCAAGGTTATAAATGACCTCATCTACTACAAGGAACGAATATTTTTGGTTCCTGGATCAACCTTCAAGGCCAAGGTATTGTAGGCGTGCCATGACTCACCAATGGCAGGACACCAGGGGATCAACGAGACATACAGGAAGGTGAGAGAAAGGTTCTCATGGAAAGGCCTCAAGGAGGATGTGATAAAGCACGTCAATGAGTGTACTACATGTCAGGAGAACAAGGATGAGCACACACACCCAACAAGACTATTGCAACCCTTACCCATTCTAGAGCACAAGTAGGAAAGCATATCCATGGATTTCATCACTGGGTTGCCAAAGACGCAAGGGAAGGAATGCATTTTTGTAGTAGTGGACAGGTTGACAAAGTTTGCACACTTCTTCGCCATAGCTATTGACTTCAGTGCAACACAGGTGGCCGAACTGTTCTTTAGGGAGATTTTTAGGTTGCACAACCTACCCAGGACCATTGTCAGTGACAGGGATAGCAGGTTCATGAGTACATTTTGGCAGGAATTATTCAGATTGGTTGGTACGGCTTTGACCCCTAGTACCAGCTATCATCCTCAGACGGATGGACATATAGAGATAGTCAACAAGTGGGTGGAGGGATACCTCAGAAATTATGTGGCAAGGCAACAGAAAGAGTGGGCCAGATGGTTGCACTTAGGAGAGTATTTCTACAACACCACCCATCATACGTCCATAGGCATGTCACCATTCAGGGCCTTGTATAGCTACGATCCTTTATCTTTTGTGGAGATTTCTTTCGGTGACAGCAGGGAACCTATGGTACATGATTGGATATAGCAGAGCCAAGACATTCTCAGGGAGCTGAAGGATCATCTACATAGAGCACAAAAACAACAAAAGGTCCAAGCAGACAAGCACATAGTTGATCGTACTTTTGAGGTTGGTGACTTGGTCTACCTGAGGCTCCAACCATATAGACATGCTTCCATAAAAAGAAGCAGAGAAGAGAAACTACAACCACATTTCTTTTAGCCCTACAGAGTCAGTAGGAACATAGGGGTCGTAGCGTATGAGCTGGGGCTTCCACAAGGCAACAAAATACACAACGTCTTCCATGTCTCCTGCCTTAAGAGAGCTATTGACCAACACATCACACCCATTGAGGTATTACCTCCCATGGATGAAGAAGGACAACTTGTTTTGATTCCGGAGGAGATATTAGAGGTCCGAGAGAAGAGGCTTAGAAACAAAAGCATCAAGGAGTACCTGATCAGATGGAAGGATTTGCCCATTGAGGATGCCACATGGGAAAAGGAACAAGTGGTAAGAGAAGCAGGTTTGGAATTGCTTGAGGACAAGAAATTTCTAGCGGGGGAGACTGTAATGTCCCCCACCTATTCCTGAAGAGGTGTTGAGGAGACTCAGTGGCCTGGGCATCCCCACTAGGCCATAGTCTCACACTAAGGGGAAAGGTCAACTAGACTAAGGTTATATTCTTAAGTTGACTTGAGAAAAGGGTAAAAAGGAGTAAAAGATAACTCAATGAAAGAATAGAAGTGTTGTAAGAGTTAACCCTGGGAGTTAATCTAACTCAACAGAGAAATAGAAGAAAAAGTATAAATAGAAGGCTGGGGCACACCTATTATTCATTCTGGATTTTGGTATTTGCTTGTTATTGCTCTTGAGCATACAGTTTGGGGGTTTTGTTGTTACAAACTCTTGTGAGAAACTTAGTGGTGAAAGAGCCACTCACCTTTTTCCACAGCTTGGTCTCAGGGATGAAAGACTCCACCCACACCATTCTACACTCATCACCTATCTACCTATTGATTCAGAAAAGCAACAGGGTCGTACTGTATAGGAGTTTCCAACAAGGGCACACCATCATATTGAGGAGGGTTCGATCCAGTTGATTAGAGGAGATTTTGAGCATTCTGACACTTGGGTTTTACTTGCAAGTCCTCAACCATCACTTTGAGGGTTTTCTTGAAGAGTTATCATCATTAGATCTTCAACTACATATTTGGACGACCTTGAGGCAAGGAGGGCGTCCTATGATTCAATCTTTCTAAGATCTAGGGAGCTCTACTTGGAATATGTATCTGAAAATTCTCCTACGGGTTTTCCATAGCCCGATATACATTCCTGGAGAGTGTTAGATCATTTGGAGGTCTCCTTCATCAGAGCCGAGTTATCTAGGGTTTCAGGCATCCAGGAGGGCGCATATTCATTACAGGATTCAACGTTTGGAGGGGTTTTCCTTAGCCTTTCGACTCGAGACTTCAGGAGGGGGATCCTATCACCCGGATCTATCAGTTGGCAGAGTTTGGAATCATTTGGAGTCTTCCTACAGTTGGGCCGAATTATTGAGGGTTTCAGCCTTCTACTAGAGCGTGGCATCTTCCAGCCTGAGAAGCTGGGGATTCATACAACCCATATCTACTTGCATTGGTATTCATCTCTCATCCAACCTTTGGAGGCTTATTTTGTATTGGCGGGAGCATTTTGTAGCAGCTCATACTTATTATCTATTGGGCCATCTGAGGATTATTCCAGATCTGCTCTCTATTGTATCTAATTCATGCTTCTTATAATAAAAGGTCAGATCTATGCTTATGTTCTATATATCTTGAATGTGTTGTGATATTTCATGTGTTGGATAAATCTTGTATAAACACCATTTTAATAACTGGACAACTTCAATAGTCACCTGCACATTAAATACAATAGTGGTAGTTAGTGGTTCGAAGCAAAAATTTGGCTTGGGATCATTACACATTAGGATCACTTAAAAACTTCAAACAATAGTGAAATAAGTTACTTACTTGGTCATCAACTTGCTCTTCCGAGTTAATTTCACGTAGTGATTCTTCTCATGTCATGCGCTTCAACTCTTCACACACATTCTCCTCTATTTCATTTTGTTCAACTCACCACACTTATTCTTGCATGCGAGCTTCTTCTAGTGACCTTTGTGTTGCGCACTATATCTCTTGCGCAAACAAGCTTCCTCCAAAGACTTATGTGTGGTGCGTTTCAATTCTTCATGTGCTCGAGCTTCCTCCAGTTATCTCTGCATGGTGCATTGTACTTCCTCACGTACTCAGGATTCTTCTAGCGACCTCTGCATCGTACGCTACAACTCTTCTTGTGCTCATTCTTCTTTGAGAACCCTTTTTACATTGTGCAAAAATTGCTTTTGTTGTGTAGCATCAAATTTAGGAGGAGCTTGTGTCTCCTTTCTAATATTTTCCTTTGTTCTCTGGCTCGAGATTTATCCATGCTCTAAGTCCATTGTTGACTTGGTTCTCCCTCGGGTTATCTCTCACACATCAACTTCCCCATCCTTCTTTTGATTCCCATGTGGCTCTGTAGTTACCATGTTGCAGTGTGCCTTCTTCTCTTCCACTTTTTCAACAAGTCAGAATAGTCCTCTATTACATGCTTGATACTATATAAATACCCACATATAGTGCGTACTTTGGTATAAAACCTTGAAACGTGGCATATCTCGCCACAATTAAAGCAAGTGGGTGGTATTCCTCCACCTCCTTCATATCCTCATCCTCGGTCGTGTCCATATCCACCTCGAGGACCTCCTTGGTATCCACCTCTTTCTATGCCCCCATGGTTGCCACCTTTCTTCTCCTCTTGAACCCGAAAGGCATCATGGGTGTGGTCCTGCATCAACTAAAGTGACCGATAGTTGCTCACATCATGCCCTGTGGATTTGCAAAACTCACAAAATGTAGTATGGTGAGTCTTTTGGTATTTCTCTATTGTTGGGCAACGGGGTGGGATATGTCCCCACTGTCTACAAATATCTCACCTTTAGTATGAGGCCCAGTCAGAAATGGATTTTTCACAGTCATCACCAAATAATTTTCCAACATAGGGAATTCATCCCCGTGGTGGCATTTTGACTAGCATGTGGTACACCACATGTTCTCACGCACCACCTTCGCCTTTTCCATATCTTGCAACTGCATTGTCAAATTTGCAAGTTGGGACTGAAGATGTGCCAATCCTCTTGATTTTTCTCCACCTCCTATCATAGCTTCCGGGAACATCACAATCTCCACCGCCTCTTCCTGAGTAGTCACCTTCTATTCACTGAGTGGAACTTGAATATGGGGAAGCAATACAACAATGAACCACTCACGGTGTTGAACATCTTGGATATGAAATGTCAGCCTGTCTAACAGTATCTTGAGCCGTTGGTCATAGTCCCACACAATCTCTCCTGTTTGATGGTTGATCTCCTTGATCTCAGTAAAGCACTACGATTCTGAGTTAGGCTTCTAAAACTCCTTAAGAAAATATCTCTTAATTTCTACCAAGGACCTCCTTTGTCCCATTGGCACAATTTCCTTTTACTTCATGTACTACCACATCAGGGCTCTGTCCCTAAAATTAGTCTCCAATTATGTAATATTATATGCTTCCTCTGTGATCCTCTTCATAGAACATATAGCTTCACACATGAACCAACGTTGCTATGCATCATCCTTAACTGTTGCATGAAACATGGGTAGCCTTAGTGTTGTATCTTGACTCACCATTCTCAATCTGGGACTGTGTCCTTCTGAATGACTACTCACTATTGGTGATCTAGGTACTGATAATCTCCTTTTCGAAGTATTGTTGAATTCATATTCTTTTTCACTCATATCCTCTTTCCTTTCATCTTCTACTCCTATCATTGCGTTGTTTTTTGTTCTTTCTTATTGATTACAATTGCATAAGGGAGGTGGTTCAAAGAACGAGTACATCCATATTCTCTCATCATTTCTTGTGAGGGAGCCCAAAGAGTTTCCTACCTGCATCTGCACAATACCATCCACTATTGCTAAAGCCTATTCCCCTTCTCATAGGGGATCTTCACATCCTATCCTACTTCAACTCCTCTATTTTGCACGTCATCCTCCTTTGAGGTTGCAACATCTCTCAACATCCAAGGGCGTCAAACTTCTTCTTCTGTCACCCTACTACCACTACTTCTGGTATCTTCACTGGATACCCTATTCCTAACACCACACCTCTTCGACATCCTATCTTTGTACTTGCTTCTCTCTGACACAAAACTCTCTACCACACTCTCCCCTGGTGCAGTCTCCTTCCTATTCATTCTAGGTCTGACCCCTTGTCTTTCAACCCTTGCTACCTTATTTTGTCTCCTATGTTCTTCTTTCCTCTTTAGCTCAACTCTTCTTACATATATTTCGGCTCTTTATCTTCTCTACTCTTCTAGGCCCACTCTTTCCCTCACCTCATCTCAACATCTTATGGATCCTCTCAACAAATCCATTTACTCTCTCTATTTTCCCCCTTCTTTTCATCACCCTTGACACTAGGGGTCTACTCGAGCATCCTACCTGGCTCCATGCGCATCAATCCTTTCTCAACAAACAACATTTTAATCCACAACATGATTTTCTCTAATAGTCTTTTTTGAGGGCCTTCAACAAACTTTATTTTAGCCTTGCTAAAAGAATCATTGTATTCTACAAAAAAATCAATAATGTAGCCTTCCTTCACTCGATAAAAATAGAAGTTGATTGCTCGAGCCCACTTGTTATTCAACGCCTTCAACCTATCTACTGTAGTATGGTTCCAGGGTAGTGGTTCTTGGGGCCTCAAAGCAATGTTAGTAGCAGTTTTCCTCTTCAACCACTCATATAGAAAACATGGAAACTCGGTAAAGAAAACCTCATGCAAATCAGTGTAGATGTACCTTTCCTTCCAACGTTCCACATTGGTTATCAAACCATGAGTTTCTCATCGGGAAAACTCATCTTCCTTTGCATTTAACCAGTATTGTATTTCCTCCCGAGATAGATTCCACCTCATTCTCTCCTTTCATCATGCAATACAAAACCTTTAGGTCCCGACAATAGAACCATTTGCTGGCTCACTTGCGTGCATCCTTCCTAACACTGGGGGGGTTGATGACCCGAGGTTCATCCAAAATTGACTAGCGAAACCCCAAGGCGTCGACATATCAATCTTCAGTCAAGGATTGAAGAAGGTCTCACCAGAGACACCATGAGAATCACAAAGACCATCTGGTCTTGTGTCAGAGATGAAGGGATAAAGCATATAAGGAAGCCACTTGAGCTAGCATTCATATATTCCATCATAGTTCAACAACATACTAACAACCTACATCATTAACACATCCATCCATTGAACTCAGACTAAACAAAACCATTGATAGAGAGAACAACAACTTTATATTATATCCATTAAAGGGTAGAATGCATACATCAAGAGACTCATATTGCAATAGGAATAGTTCCATGCACTCTAATACGTTCTACAAGTGATACACTTCAATGCGCTATGTGCTCTCTGGTCATACTCTACACATACTATTGGACTGATTCCATTACAAAATCTCTACAAAATTGTTCTAGCCACATACAAAACTTTTACATCGACTAATAACATGATCTGTGCAAAAATCGGACTGAATTCTCCGTTGCTGCAGACCTCAAACTCTCTAAACTCTCCCCCTGTTTCTTTGCTTCTCCTTTTTCTTTTATTCTCTGCTATGGTGCTCTATCTCTTTCACCTATGCTCCACTCGCTCTAGTGATCTTTAGTTCCACATAATTCTACTACCCACATGCAACCCACGTAGGCACTTTGGTGCGTAGAAGTCATAATGAACTCACTAGCTCATCCATCATCTTCCCCACGATCTCTTGTGTTGTCTGGGTTCATCATTCAGAAACATCCCATAAGATATTATTCTAATTTGGCGTGCATGCATTATCTTTCTGATATTTTAGTGTGCAGTGTAGAACTTTGCTTGGTGCGCGTGCCTTATTCCATATTTCACATAGTTGTTGATGTGCGTGCACAACTGATCTGTGTGTGTGCACAAAATTACCCAAAAATTTGGGTGCCAACACCTTTGATTTTGTGTGGAAGGGCTTTCCTTGTTCTTGCCTTTCATTAGATCCTTTTGGAGTGGTTACATGTCTTCTTCTGGCATATATGTAAGGCATGTTTCACCATATATTTCAATGAGGACCAGTAAATCCACCTCTTTCATATCCATGTCTTTGTTCTGGTCAAGTTCTTCATCCTATGAATTGGTTTTATCACCTCTATCTAAATCCATTTTCTAGATCTTCTTGAGGAATCAGTTCCTTTTATTAGATCTTATATTCTTTTTCTATTGTTTGAATTGATGAGTTATTTTTCCTTCTCTTAATGTCATCATGTGTTTCCTTAAGATGGGGCTATGCATTTTTAGCTACCTACCCTTCACTCACCTCTTGGTTATCCCAATCTGAAGCTAGTGATTGGAAAACTATTGTTCATTTTCGAAGTAGTGGGAGTCGCTTGAACCACTTACTTCTTGCTTGATTTTCTTTTGTTGGGGACTTTGATGAAACCCTCTCTATCTACATGTTTTCCCTCTTTCTTGATATGGATGGTAACATTAAGTGAACAGTCTTAGAACAAGTGCCCATGCTCATGAAATTTCCTGCACCTGAAGGGAATGTGTTCATAGTCTGAGGTCTGGTTAAATTATGATCTTGAAAGTTGACACAAATAAATCTAGGAATTTCCCTAGATGCATTTATATAGACACAAGTCCTAGCATATGCAATAGACTTACAAGTTGTTGTGATTTCGTATGTTTTGACATAGTTGCCTAGTGTATTCCCTATTCCTACTAAGGTTTCTTCATCCAATAACACCTATGGGAGAGTGTATAGATAGATCCAAATTGAATCATCTATGAAGTCCTCCTCTTCTAGACTGAATTTCGCCATCTATAAATGCAAGTGCATGTTTGTAGAGTTAAAGAAATATGGTCCATATTCAAAGATGTGCTACATATCCTCAATACTACTAAATATTTCTATTAAAAAGCCTTTGGATTCAAGTTTCAAGTTTACCTAGCCTTTTGGCTTCCAATGAGAGTTGACCCACTAGATAAAGGCTTACTTTGAGGACTAGATCCCCATGAACTTTCCTATCACCACATGATATTTCATGAATTGCATGTAGCTTCCTACTTGGGTGGAGGTGACATCATATCTCAATTTTTGTTGTTGTTTTATCCAAGTATCCTCCCACTTGGTTCTTGTCTTTCCTATTGAAATCCTTGTTTTTGTCCTAGTTTTCCTTCTGTACCTTCCTTTCCATCTCGTTCAATTTATTGGACTCTCCTAACAACACATCCCTATATGATGGAATATCTTTGTAACCCTCTTGCTACAAGACCTCTGCATCCACCATTATTCTAAGCTTTTTATGTAATCAATGATAACGTAATTCACCTAATATTTATACATAATATA
>ML806327.1:179139-191071 GCA_009831015.1 Picea engelmannii
AGGACCTGGCAATTTCTCTGGTGGACGTAGCCCACACTGGGTGAACCACGTAAATCTGTGTCTCTCTTGTATTGTGTGTCTTCTGTGTTTTTTGTTTCTGCATTTGCTTTATTTTATTGCTCCGCGGTCCTGTTTTTCTAACAGGGCCAAGGAAGGAGACACTCTAGAGGAAACATGTTCATATTCTGCAGACCATTCTTCAACAACAGAAAGTTTTGAAAATCCTAAAGTAAGAGGGGAAACATTGCCTGGGCCAACCACCACACTTTCTGAGGTAGCGCGCTGAAGTAAATTTGGATTTAGCGCTGGCATAGTTGTAGAAACAAAGCTAAGACAGGTAGTTGTATGGAGTTGGGAAATATTTGATGCTTTAGCCATATCAAAACCAGAAAACTGTACATAGGCTTGAAGTAAAGAAGAGATATATGGTTCGGTCAGATAAACTTGAAATCTTGGCAATGCAGATGACCAAACAGGCCCATTATGTAACAGAGCTTGGAATCCAGATATTAAGGTGTCAGAGAATTTATTATGACGTACAGATGTATCCAAACCAGGTCTGACTAATGGATTAATTCCAAACTGTATGAGGCCAAGATGGATAAATTGATAGCCATGTTCTAAACCCCAGTCTATATCATCTTGTTGAATAAGTGGGATTTGATAAACAGTTTGTCCGAGAGAGAGAGGGACATTATGAGAACAATATCTAATAAGAGTAGAAACACGAAATTTAAACATTGGCAAGTCATAAATTTTAGAGGGTTCTATCTCAGGCATCCTCCAATTTATATCAGGTTCATATTTCTGAGCAACTAATCTAGTATTATACAGTGATTTAGATGACGAAGAATGACTGAGAAAGTGGTTATACCACTTACTGGGTTTATATTTAACGTCAGCTGATAAATCAAAAGAAGACTTGTTGTTCTGTGAAGCCATTATCAACTACTGCAACTTCTGACAGTATACTTAGAGTATTGCAGGCAAGTAAATATATTGAGAGGTAAGATCCGACTTACTATGGGAAAAGGAATCTACAACACTCCACGCCTTCTTCGGCTTCAATGGCTAACTTACGTATCCTACAGCAACTACTGGAGACCACAGTCAAGTAGATCACTTCACTCAATACTGAACATTTACACTTCTCACAATCATAAACTTCAGACACAAGGCTCGTATCAAAGTAGAATCATTTCTGAACGAACTTATTTGTATTAATCAACTAAAATAACTGGTTACAAACTATGCATGGCAGCATGCATTTTACAAAAGACTCAAGACATAAGCTATATCTGCATAGAAAAGCAGGGTGTTTAATCTTAGTTCTCTATTCTGGAGAAAGAGAATGTCAGATAGTCTCCTGGCCGACTGCTCAGGCAGAAACTAGCTTTTACAAGCAAAACTTATGGCTCTGATACCAATTTTACAAGGTACGCTCACACCAGAGTACGCTCTTACTCATCAATACACTTGAGATCAATGTTTTTCATTCACAAGTTCCCGAAGGCGAGTGAAGAGGATACACACTGCTCGACAACAGACTCTAAGACTCAGACTCTTTCACTCTCCAATTTCCCAATGTCCAAATGAGGGGAGGAGAGGTTTATTTATACTTATCTTAACAGGTTACTAGTAAACATAAACTAGCATCTGCCTGTTAAAAAGTAAGATTCCTTCAAGTGGATGGGGCAGCTATGGACTACAGCTGTTATCTTGTCCCTTAGAGGCTCGGCCATATGGGGACCCATACCGACTTTTACAGAATGACAGACTCTAAAGTAGATATTCTCAATCTATATTATGACAACTTTAGTCATTTCATATACAAAGTGGAGTTCATACAGGAACCCACGGAACTGACGGGACACCACTGTCATCCCATTAGACATCAAAGGAATCAATTACAAAATAGTGACCACTAGGCCCATCATGCTTCCATACGATTAATTATATTATATTCAGCAATAGAATCAAAAGATCCATCACTGCCATAATCGAAGTGACTGCTTGGTGGAGAGCTATGTTCATGAGAAAATGGTGGTAGCCCACTGAAGCACTTATATAAAGGAGATCCTTGCATGGCTGGAATAAGTTCGTCTTCTGGAATGCATAAGTCTCCAAAGTATTCACTGGTAACTTTATATGTTTGAGGTAGAGGTGGCTCAAACTTTTCAAAATTTAGCTCACTTCCTTGGAATGATAAGTTGAAAACAAGCCATCCTTCGTAATGTGCAGCTTCTTCGACTTTTGCTCTAAACTAGTTTTTGAAAGCATCCTTACTGCATCCAAAGAAATCTGAATCTTTGGGAGTATAGTTATGAATATTCACCACGCTTGGTTGCCGGTGTTTGGAAATCTGAGCAGAGACATGAGCAAGTTGTGAAGCATAACGTCGGGAGAGCTGAAATTGTCCAGGAGTAAGCATAGACAATTTTTCTTGAAGGGAAGACCTCTATTTAAGAAGAGATGGGAGGTCTGAGGGGGTAGACATCATTTTAATGTCTAAAAAATTTAACATTTCTGTGATCTATGATGAATCAGAATCATAATCATAATTCTGATCATATTGGTTATCTTCAGGAAGAGAGAACTCACTTTCTTCAGTGAGAGAAAGATATCCACCTTCTGAACGGGTGTCAGCCATATCCCATTCGGATGGATCATAGCATGTTTGAAACAAGTCCATAATATTTGATTGGAATTTGGTTTTAGTCCGCAGAGGACACTAAGAAGCCCAATGGCTAGGATTTTTACAGATAAAGCAGGATGACTGCTTTGATTGACGATTCTGGGGCCGACGCTTGAAATAGGCTTTCTTCTTGGAATGACTGTTTCTTGTATATCTTTTAGGATATTTTCTAGAAAATCTAGGAAGTTTAGATTTACACTTGAAACAACCACAATCTTTCTTACAGGAATCTCTCTTAACATTTTTCTTATTACAACCAAAATGATAAGTTTCTGCAAAGGTATCATAGATAGAAGAGTCAAACCCTAATTGTTTCTTAACAGATTTATTTCTTTTTTTGTGAAGACATTCCTTTTGTAGGGCTATGACTACATGCTCATGTATACCTGCCAGAGATAGTTGTGCTAGTTCAGTATCTAGCTCTGTAAGTCGTTCTCTAACAAGTTCAGGTATTTTTCCAGGCATTGCCGATAGATATTTTCTAAGGTAGGCAACATTGTCTGGATCTGGAGTTTTATACAATGAATATTTCATTGTACATAAGAATTCAGGGAGTTGGGAGACATGGCATAATTGTTGATTCATAAATAAATCAGCAAAATGATCAGAATCAATTTTCGAGTTGCCATAGAATTCATGTACAACTGCTTTAATAAGCTCTTCTATGGGATTGTCATGATTCATAATTTTGAGCTTATCTTCCTCATGAACTCTGTCCCACCAGAGTCCTAAATTTCCTGTAAATCCCCAAGTTAACCTTAAGGCTAACTCATTCCAGGCTACTCTGTTTCTAAAAATCATCTTTTGGGTCCTTGCCTAAGCTTGCCATTTCTAAAAGATTAACATCATTTCATTTTTTGATCTGCAATTAAGATTACTAATAGGTGCAGATTCTATATTCTCTCTAGAGAATGAGGCATGTTCAGTAGAGTTAGCTGGGTCGAAAGGGACTTTTTTTGAAGATCCATACTTTGCATTACACCATTTTTCCCAAGCAGACTGGAAAGGATTTCCACCTGCGTCATCATCAGTGGCACGAGGTGCATTGGAAGTGGAGCTTTCACCTTCATTCATCCCTTTTAAGTATGGAATTAGGGATGTAGTGGTTTTCTGTACTTTCTTTACTTCTTCTTTCAAAGAAGCAAACTGTGTCTTTACTAACTCTATTTTGTCAGTAGCTATGGACAAGACTTCAACAATTCTTGCCACGACTGGATTTGGAACCTCATTAGCTAACTGTTTGAGAGTCAGTTGCTTATGTTCTTCTTTAGAACTCGTAGCACCAAACCAACTAAATGAAGCATGTTTTTCAATGTCTTCAAATTTAATAGGAGAACCACTCTCCTTTTCTTTTTCAAAAGAATCTTTCAGTTCTGCAACAACAGTCTGAATTGTATCTAACTTTACAAGAATCTGTACAATTTGGGACTTCATTTGTTCTTGATTTTGTTCCAAAGAATCTATCTCTGAATGCAACCCATTCATATGAATCTTTTTCTGTATCACATCTTGTGATATATCATCAGTATTCTAAGCAAGGCAGACAGATTGGTAGTTTGCATAATTTTGCAATCTCACTATATCCTGAGATTTTTCTGCATCTGAATTCCTATATTTGATGAAGTCTAGATCTGCTACCAAATCGTTCTTGAACATAGGAGTGTGATTTCCTGGTCCAATATTCCTTTGTGGAAGGGTAGAACTCTTATCCCAATCACCTCTGGGTAAAGGATGATTTATCATTTTTATCTGGGGGATTGCTAGATCAAGACACTCTGGACAATTTGCATGTTGGCCAGTATGTTCAATTTTGGATTGGTATGTCTGGAAGTTCTTGGGAGCAGAAGGAACATGAGATATTTTTGGATTATCATAGGTTTTAGGAGAAAGTTACTGAGCTGGTATTTGCTTTCGACAATAATAGCAATTTTCATAACCTCTTTGATGGGTCAACAAATGATCATCCAAAGGAGATTTATTAGGAACTGGTTTATATACAGGGACTTTAGAAAATTCTTAAGAAGATGAAGTTTTAGCAGAGGAGAATGATTGTCTAGTACTAGATCTAGAGCTACTAGCTGAAAGAGAAGACATTTGTCTTTATAAATCTTGAATTCTTGTGCTCTGTGATCTTCCTATTCTTAAAACATTTCTTCCAGATGTATTTTGTTCAACTTTTAATTCTTGGGCCAAGGAAGGCGACACTCTGGAGGAAATAGGTTCATATTCTGCAGACCATTCTTCAACAGCAGAAAGTTTTGCAAATCCTAAAGTAAGAGGGGAAACATTGCCTAGGCCAACCACCATGCTTTCTGAGGTAGCGCGCTGAAGTAACTTTGGATTTAGCGCTGGCATAGTTGTAGAAACAAAGCGAAGATAGGTAGTTGTATGGAGTTGGGCAATATTTGATGCTTCAACCATATCAAAACTAGAAAACTATACATAGGCTTGAAGTAAAGAAGAGATATATGGGTCGGTCAGAGAAACTTGAAATCTTGGCAATGCAGATGACCAAACAGGTCCATTATGTAACGGAGCTTGGAATCCATATATTAGGGCATCAGAGAATTTATTATGACGACAGTCAATGATACAGTTTAATACAGATGTATCCAAACCAGGTCTGACTAATGGATTAATTCCAAACTATATGAGGCCAAGATGGACAAATTGATAGCCATGTTCTAAACCCCAATCTATATCAGCTTGTTGAATAAGCAGGATTTGATAAACAGTTTGTCCGAGAGAGAGAGAGGGACATTATGAGAACAATATCTAATAAGAGTAGAAGCATGAAATTTAAACATTGGCAAGTCATAAATTTTAGAGGGTTCTATCTCAGGCATCCTCCAGTTTATATCAGGTTCATATTCCTGAGCAACTAATCTAGTATTATACAGTGATTTATATGACGAAGACTGACTGAGAAAGTGGTTATACCACTTACTGGGTTTATATTTAACATCAACTGATAAATCAACAGTGGGTTTATACCACTGTTGTATTTGATGTGAAGGTGACTATTGAAGTTGTCCAGTTATTAAAATGGTGTTTGTACAATATTTATCCAACACATGAAAGATCACAACACATTCAAGATATATAGAACATAAGCATAGATCTGACCTTTTATTATAACAAGCATGAATCAGATACAATAGAGAGCAGATCTGGAATAATCCTCAGATGGCCCAATAGAAAGTTGATGGTGACACTATTTCTCTATGCTAGGCCCTTTTTATCATATGACCTCGGGCTGTGTCCCGGGGCTAAACCACAAAAAGCACTTTGGGCTTCGGGCTTCAACGTTTTCCACAACAACCAACTCCTATGTTACCGAACTCTGAATCAACGAACTCAAATGGCGGTAGGATCAATGGTCCCCATTCTTCCTTTAGATCGACGTTGCGTTCTATTCAGACTCCGGCCTTCGGGAGTCTCTCGCTGTCCTCTTCTGATTTGTTCCAGAGTACTACTCCTCCGAAATGTGCGGATCTCTTCCACGCGTCCCTTCCAGATCCAACGGTCTAGGTTCAAACCGCTCTTCGCATCTTCACGGAGATTATGTTTGCTCTTGGAAAACCTCCCGTAGTTCTAACTCCCAGATCTCTATATCTCTCGCCACTTGTCTCCTCCCGACAATGGACGATTTCACTACCTTCGGGACTTAGGAAAGTCCTCACTCCTTGTGCACACTTATCACTTTTCTCGTTGTCCGAGACTTCGACTTCCCTTGACCTTTCTGCAGTCCTTGCATGAATTCTGCGCGCAACTGTGCTAAATCTTCTGAGATTTTTCTCAGCTCGAACCTTGAAGGTTCTCATCTCTCGTGCACCCTTCCTCGGACTGTCTGGTGCCCTCTTGGTAACTTGATGCTCTTTCGCCTGAGCTTGTGAGATGAACTCACTTTTTCTTTGGCGCACTCTTTGCGCTCGTTTAAGCCTTCAAACGACTTCTCGCAACACTTCACTAAGTGCTGGCCTAATACATTCCTTGCACAGGTCTTACTTCTGTATCCCTGAATCCTTCAGGTTTCCTTCTATCTCTCGCTCAATGCACACTTGCAGAGCTTTCCTCCCTCGGAGTGTTTAGCAACTCCGGGAGTTTCCTCAATATCTCCAACGCTCCAGAATGTGTTGGTTCTGTGTGCGCTCGCACGTGCTCAATGCCCTCCTGGAAGAGTCTTCCAGAGTATTCAACAACTCTACGCTATGCTTTCTCCTGTGAAGACTTTCCTTCAAGGTATTCAACAACCTTGAAGTTCTCCCTTGAGTCCGTGAATTAATCTGGTGTGCCCTCCTGGCACATTCTCCTCTAACTTGAGAGAGTTCAGACACACACTCCTTCTGTCAGCTCACAGAGTTCAACTCTTTATCGCGCACTCCTTTCACTTAGCCTAAAGAACTATAAATAATTCGGAAAACTCACAGATAGAGGATTCTATCTCTATCCCTGTAGATGGATTCTAACATACATCTACAATATAAACGCATATGAATGACATTCATAACTAAACATCCATTACACAGAAATTGGAAAACAGGAAAATATGTTCCTTTCTATTAATGGTGGAATGTCCATTACAATATATGAGTCTGGATTATGACTGAGTCTCGGTTCTCAACTCTCCTCTTGGCTACAATGATCTTTCATCAAACTCTAGCAACCTCTCTACAACTAGAGTGCCAACAACAACTACTAGGAAACAATACAAAGATTTATACAAGAGGGGCTCGATGAGCTTCCCTCCAAGCTAAGCTAGTGGTGTCTAATCACCATTAAAAATGCCTGACTAATGAGGAAGATTACAATGATGGAAATCCGAACCGAATCGGATGCATATCCCTCCTACCGTCAGCCACTTAATGGTGACCTCATCTACAGCTTGTATGAAGGCACAACTCAGCTCTTCCATCCTGACAACATTAATTGCCTTAATTACATTTTAAACTTTCGAAGGAAAAATGAGAGGGCGACGCCTCTCCCTTCCTTGAATGTGCACCAACCTGCTAACCAGCTAGCGCATGCTGAGGTGGAGCGATGCTCTTACATCACACTCCACGGCTACAAAAATTCATGAGCTCCTACTCATGAGCTTCTCATCTCTATTGAAATCCTTTTGGATCCCAAACTTTCTCCTGGAGCTGTCCTCCTGCTCCTCTGTTGTTGCTGCTTCTGCCTCTTCCCTGATGCTCGTGCAGGTTCTCTTCTGTCCAGCTTTTCCTCGCTGACAACTTCTTTCGTTGACTTCACCATTAGCCTCCTTATCTCCTCTATGGCGTCTTCCAGTTTCTCGCATTGATAGCTTCCGTTATGCAGTCTACTTGACTACAACTCTTCATGTTGCTCTAAGGGTAGATCATCCTGATCCCCTACACTGCTTTCATCTCCTGTGATGTTGATTGGACACTCTACTCCAGACTCCAATTTCACAGGTTCCTTACTGAATTGTTGTTTATCTACCTCCTCTGACAGACTAACTCCTATCATTTGTTTGGTTGGTTCAATTCTAGCTTCCTCCAGCTGCAACTCATGCTGGCATTTCTCCTTTGGCATGGCTATCTCCTGGCAGCCACCTTCTGGTTTTGGACTGTCCAACCAATCCTCTAGCATCCTCAACTCCATCTCCCACTGAGTGAACAACTTGACCGGGTGCTCCTCTTCTGTTGGGGCAGACTTCAGTACCTGCACCTTCTCCACCATGATAGTCTCAACTTGTTGTCCTTTTGCTGCCACCTATGCAACAAATATGCTAGCCTCTCCTTGGCTACTTGGCAGGAATATCTCGACTCCTCTAATGACCAGAACACTCTCCTGATATTTCTCCTCTATGACGGAAGTTTTCAACTTCTCATCGTCTTCATTCACGCGGCTTGCAGTTCTGCATGAATCTTCATATGGATGAGGCGTTTCTTCCGCCTCCTCTCCATCTGTCAACACCCCTTGCTGACATGAACTCTCAATTGAGCTCACCTCTTCTCCCTTACCCACTTGGAAAATTGGGATGTCTCCTCTGCCCTCTTGGAGGTTTACGATATCAACTGATCCCTTCTTATTGCCCACCTGGAAACCTATGAGACCCTTTCCAGATCCCTTTCCCTTGCCATTGAGGTTTTCGACATATCTCAACCACCTCTTTAACACCTGTTGCTACCTTCTAGCCAATAGCTTATGAATAGGCCACTTAGCTATCCTTTTCAAAGGCCAATCGTATCTCCAACGTACCTTTGCCTCTTGTTGCATCTTCAATGCTAGTTTTTCCATCTCTACTTAGATTTCACTGAGCTCCTTGTCCATCTTCGCTTTGCTTCTCTACGGGCAGTCTTCTCCTCGACCACACTTATGACCTCCAATGACCATCTTGCTTCACCTGCAACAAACCTGGTTGTTTATCATCTGTTGCACGCCTTGCAACAGTCTCTACAGAGCATCTCACCCTGTCTCTCTTTCCTATAGAAATCAATTATGTGGCTCTGATACCACTCTGGTATCATAGTATCTCCTTTTGTCTACTCTCTGTTACCTGAGAACAAATTCAGGCTCTGATACCACTCTGGCATAGACCCGCCCCCCCTTCCTTCTCTCCTTCAGGGTTGCTCGACCTCCCGGTCTAGGATCATTCAAACACCTGAGTTGAATTGACTCTTCGGCTCCCTGCTGGAACCCAATGCAAATGTTTCACAGGTCCCCCTTTCTCCAAAGTGCGGGTCCTCTTTTCTAACCCCGTGACTCTCTTCTTGGCCTTTTGAAGAAATTTGATGGCGACACTAGTTGTCTGTGCTAGGCCCTTTTTATCATATGACCTTGGGCTGTGTCTTGAAGCTAAACCAGAAAAAGCGCTTCAGGCTTCAGATATTTCCACAACAACCAACTCCTATGTTCCCAAACTCTGAATCAGCGAACTCAAATGGCGCGAGGATCAACGGTCCCTGTTTTTCCTTTAGATCAATGTTGCAGTCTATTTGGACTTCGGCCTTCGGGAGTCTCTCGCTTTCCTCCTCTGATTTCTTCCAGAGTACTACTCCTCTGAAATGCGCAGATCTCTTCCACACGTCCCTTCCATATCTAATGGTCTGGGTTCAAACCGCTCTTCGCGACTTCGCAGAGATTTCTGTTTGCTCTTGGAAAACCTCCCAGAGTTCTAACTCTTAGATCTCTAGATCTCTCGCCACCTGTCTCCTCCCGACGATGGACGATTTCACTGCCTTCGGGACTTCGGCAAGTCCTCACTCCTCATGCACACTCAACACTTTTCTCGTTGTCCGAGACTTCGACTTCTCTCAACCTTTCTACACTCCTTGCAGGAATTTTGCGCGCAACTACGCTAAATCTTCTGAGATTTTGCTCGGCTCGAACCTTGAAGGTTCTCAACTCTCGTGCATCCTTCCTCGGACTGTTTGGTTCCCTTCTGGCAACTCGATGCTCTTTCTCCTGAGATTGTGAGATGAACTCACTTTGTCTTTCTCACACCCTTTGCGCTCGTTTAAGCCTTCAGACGACTTCTCGCAACACTTCACTAAGTGATGGCCTGATACATTCCTTGCACAAGTCTTACTTCTATATCCATGAAATCCTTCAGGTTTCCTTCTATCTCCTGCTCAATGCACACTTGCAGATCTTTCCTCCCTCAAAGTGTTCAACAACTCTGGGAATTTCCTCAATATCTCCAACACTCCAGAATGTGTTAGTTATGTGGGGGTGGTGGTAATATTAGAGAAAACATAATAGGGGTGGGGGGTAATATTAGAGAAAACAAGGGTAATATTAGAGAAAACATAATAGTGTGGGGTAATATTAGAGAAAACATAATAGGGGTGGGGGGTACTATTAGAGAGAACATAATATGTTTTCTCTAATATTACCCTTGTTTTCTCTATTAGAGAAAACATAATATGTTTTCTCTAATATTACCCCCCACCCTCATAATATGATATGTTTTCTCTAATATTACCCCCCACCCCCACCCTAGAGAAAACAAGGGTAATATTAGAGAAAACATAATAGTGGGAGGTAATATTAGAGAAAACATAATAGGAGTGGGGGGTACTATTAGAGAAAACAAGGGTAATATTAGAGAAAACTTAATATGTTTTCTCTAATATTAACCCCCACCCCCATATGATGTTTTCTCTAATATTACCCCCCCAAATATGTTTTCTCTAATACTACCCCCACCCCCATATGATGTTTTCTCTAACTAATATTACCCCCCACCCCCATATGATGTTTTCTCTAATATTACCTCCCACCCCCACCCCCACCCCCACCCCCACCCCATAATAGGTGGGGGTAATATTAGAGAAAACATACCCCCTCGATAATACGTTTTCTCTAATATTACACCCCACCCCCATATGATGTTTTCTATAATATTACCCCCACCCCCACCCTCATATGGAGGTGGGGGTGGGGCTGGAGAGTAATATTAGAGAAAACATCATATGGGGGTCGGGGGGTAATATTAGAGAAAACATATTATCAGGGTGGGGATGGGGGGTAATATTAGAGAAAACATATTATTAGAGAAAGCATATTATGTTTTCTCTAATATTATCCTCCACCCCAGGGTGGGAGGTAATATTAGAGAAAACATCATATGTGGGTGGAGGGTAATATTAGAGAAAACATATTATCAGAGAAAGCATATTATGTTTTCTCTAATATTATTCCCCACCCCAAGGTGGGGGGTAATATTAGAGAAAACATATTACCCCCACCCTCATATGAGGGTGGGGGTGAGAGGTAATATTAAAGAAAACATAATATATATAGGACTATGATCTCCAACTGCACAACTCCATGTCTCACTCAACATCAAATTAAAACATACAAAAACATAAATATACAATAAAATCTTATTAACATTGGATTCATTATTTAGTAAAATGTCTAAACAAAAAATAAAATTGAAACAACCCACATGATATCATAATTAACATTTAAATGGAAATTTAGGCATCTAATTAAGCCATTATGAATTCTCACTATGCCTTAGGAAAAGTTAGGCCAATCAAGACCACCAAAAAAAATGTATTTATAGTTCAATATTACACTAAGACAATCCTAAAGCAAGAAAAACAAAAATTGTAGAACCTCTATGGGTAAAATCATGAAGCTGGGTAACACTTTTGCTTGTTTTATGACAAAAAAAACTGTATTTTCACAAGTTCTTCAACTTCTGGCATACAAAAGTATTTTTTTTATTTAGAATTTCACTTTACAGTAAAAACAAAACTT
>ML806327.1:211932-223873 GCA_009831015.1 Picea engelmannii
TTATGGAGGAGCCTTGGAAGGCTAGTCATCACTTCACCAAACTGTTAGAACAGATATTGGACCAGCACATGAAGATCACCCTCATTTTGAGGATTTATCTCTACATTTGTGTAAATTAGTTTTCTTTACTATTTTTAGCAAAAAAGATCCATATTTTTAGGATCTGAGAACAGCTTGTATAAGCTATAAAGCTACATTCTGAAGACCAAGAAAGGGGTCAGCTTTTGGATACAGAATATCAGATGTAACAGGCCCATTGATGCTAATTCTAAATCACAGTTTTCTTTCTCTTTTGATATCAGTTTTCCACCTTCTTTCTGTACTTTTATCTGAGTTGTCTAGCCTTGAATGACTGTTATCTCATAGTTTGGCTCATATCTTGATAAATAGTTTCTTCATTGCTTATTAGACCCTACATTGTGTACTGGTTTATGAGCAATTTGTTCTTCGCCCACTTAAGTTTATTTACTGATTATCAATCCATGAGAGCACTGGTTCATTTGTTTATCATCTTGACTGTCTGAATACCATGTTTGAATTGAGTTATCCCACTGATCAATCTACACAAAACACAAAAACATTTTTACTTGAAGTTACCAAGCACCTTTGGTCTACAACCACAAAGGGTTTCTTGGAGTGATAACACCTGGGCTATCCCATGGAAATGGTTTACCAATATATTTTCGATCTCCTTGTGGGACTCTCTCTCGATCCCATCCTAATCCCGAATTTTTAGGATTTTGTTGTGGGTTCTTCTAGCTATGGTGGTTTGGTGAAAAAACCTTGTATTTCATTCACCTTCCTTTAGCTACCTGATTCTGGACTTTTGGTGCTATAGAGTCTCTTCATGCTGGCATCTTTCTTCCCATTCTTGGTTCAGTTGGATCTCTTCCTTTTTTGGTTCTCTATATAACCATTGTCCATGCATATTTTCCAGAGGTTCCTCATTCTGTCTTCAATACAAAAAATTTCTTGGTTTATGTTTCCAAAGATTTCCTTGTTCCACTCCTTGAGTTTATGTTTGATGTACCTAAGTTTCTTATAAAGTTTGAAAATCCTTGTCCCTTGTTTAGGTTGTGGCTTCCAGCACCAATGGTTGATGTTCTCCTTGAAGGTGGGATGATCAATCCATAATTTCTCGAATCTGAAAGGTCTATTTTTCGATGTAGTTTGGAAGTTTGCTTCTAGTTGGACTGGACAGTGGTCTGAACCCCCCTAGGGAAGGATGCTGCAGTCTAAGGTTAAACCCTGTAGGATGGTGGACTCCGACACCAGGAATCTATCTAACCTCATTGCTATCTGGTGTTGATTTATCTGTTTGTTGTTCCAAGTGAACTGGCCATTACTGGTTTTGATATCCACCATCTCCACTATGTCAATGAAAGCTGAAAAGTCTTTCGCATCTCTATCCAGTCTCCTGGTGCCTCCTTTTTTCTCCACAAGTGTCATGATGATGTTGAAGTCCCCAACCAGGATCTAGTGGGGGTTCCTAGAATGGGATTTTAGGTTTTCTAGGTCTAGGATCATTCTTCTCTTCTCTTCCAACATATGGGGACCATACACATTAGTGCATAGAATCACCTCTGTGTTACCTATGATTTGCATGCTTACCGAGAGTGTGTATCTGGTGGCTTCGACTGCTAGTAGATTCAACACTTGTGGGTTCCACAGAGTGAGAATACCACCTTCCATATGTTTTCCTTCGAGAGCCAATGTCTTGTACTTTCTCTATTGTTTTTTGCTTATTGTTTCCATTCTATCTACTGTACATTTTGTCTCTTGAATGAAACAGAGGTTCGGTTGTTCCTTCCTCAGTCTGTTTTTAAGGATTCTTTGTTTTCTTGGGTTGTTTAGGCCTCTAATATTCCATGTTATAATATTCATTTAAACATGTGGGGGGGAGTTTGGAAAGAGCTTCTTGATCTTACCTAAGTTTATCAATAGGGCTCCTAGTTCCTGTAGGGCTAAACTATTTGATTTCTTGCCTTTCTTCCTTCCCGTCTGCTTGGGTGAGAGTTGTGGTTGTCCCTCGCCTGCTTTGATTCCTAGATTTCCTATTTCCTCATGCATGCGCTTGAGCCCTCTGGATTTTTCTTCCTCCCTTAGGAGGAATAGGTATTGGATGCGGTCTAGTTGCTCCGTTGGTACATTGTCTACGCCCTACCTTTTCCATTGCTCCAGTATGTTCGGGAGGTCTATTCCTTCCCTTTCCACAATATCTCTGAGGTCCATATCTTCCATGCCTATCTCGCTTGGTGTCATTTCTGCGTCTCCTTCTGCCTCCTGCATGGGTGTGTTGGCATCTCTGGTTTCTCCATCTATAGGAGTTGCACTACCCCCCTGCTCCATTTGATTACTTGGATTTTTTATGTTCTCATTTGTGGCTTGGTACTTAGCTTCTTTAGCTTTTTCCTTTTCCTTTCCTCCTTCTTCCCCATTGTAGGTTTTGTCTCTCCCTTCCATTCTAATCTTGGCTTCCTGATTGCTTCCCATTAGAGTTTTACTTGGTTTCTTGTTTGCTCTGTTTTTGTGGTTCGGTTTAATAAACCCTTCCTCATCTTGTTGTATTTTGGTGTTTTCCGCTTCTTGTTTTTTATTGAGAGGGAATTCTATGAATAGGTGTCCATGTTCATGGCATATTCTGCATCTGAATGGGATTTGCTCGTAATCAATGCTTTGTATCCATTCCTCATCCCTGAATTATAGGCTTATGGCTTCTAGGAGTGCCCTCGAAACATCCATCTCTATGCAGATCCTTGCATAGGAGGTATATCTCCCTTTTAGGGTTGCTTCCGTTGTCTTCACATATTTTCCCAGTTTGTTCACGATTTCTTCGAAGGTATAGGGTAGCCACTAGTCTAGCGGTAGAGAATAAATCCGCAACCAGACAGGTACATTCTTGAAGGTTTCTTTCTCCGGGGAGAAGTTTTCCTTCCATGGTCGCATGTACAGTCCTTCTGAGGCATAGAAGTACGACCCCCCCTCAAAGACTTTGTCCCTATCCTCCAAGTTCATGAATACTATTGTGAAGAATCCTTTCGAACCCAGATGGAGTTCCACTTCCCCATTTGGTTTCCAATGATATTTTATCCAGTTGTGCAACATTCTTTCTGTGGGCCACAGACCCATGAACTTGCAGATTAGTGCATGCGTCTTCATCTGGTCTTGGTAGAGTTGGGTTTGTGGGTCTTCCAGTATTACCTTGGGTATCAGTGTTGTTTTTGGTGTACACGGGTTGTGCCCTTCTACCCCATTGGGGTTCTCTGGTTCTTGCGTTGCATTCTGGGTTTCTCTGACTTCATCCCCCATGCGATCCTTTTTTTCCGAGTTGCTTCCCTGATTATTTTCATGTCCTGAACCCGAGGTGATTGTTGTTGGTTCCTTGAAACCTTTGCCTCGTGGTCCTTTTCCCCTGTCCACCACTACCTGCTTGTATGAGGGGGTTCCATTACCACCCCCTTTGGTAACCATGTTGCACTCTGCTATGTCCTCGGTTGTCCCTATTCCATTCTTAGATGTTATTCTTCATGAACATTTTTCACATCCAACTCTAGATGGGTTAAGTAGCACTTTAAAAGCCATTTCCATACAACTGGATCTTTGGTACCTTACTAACATTTTCGACAAATTTTTTTAGTTTGTTGTTTATTCTCTAGCTCATTTATTATTCTTTTTAATGGCTTTTATATCTTTTTTTTAATGTTGATCTACCCCCTCTTTTTACCATTTCTCGTCACACATGACTTTTTTCATATTCTTTGAACACTTCCTTTTGCTCAATTCCCTCTCTCCAAGAGCTTCAACCTAGCTTTGCGACCAAATGTCGCATATGAGAAGTATGGTATGACCCATTCTCACCTTTGTAAATAATTTCCATACAATTCTATGATCATATAATTCTATGGTCATATAGTGATAGTACTAACAAAATAGATCATGCATTAAGTAAAAAACTAAATTACAATCATGGGAAATGTTATATTCATATTTTAATTCACATAATTCATAGGTCACATATTACAATATCTTTCTTTTTCATTCTCTAGTTTGGGCCAATTCCCTATTGAACTTAGTTGTTTAACTTTGATATAAAATGGCAAGATTACCTCTCTAACTCACTAGTTAGATTGGCTAACACAACTCCAATGTCTATCGTGTTATTTATTGTGAAAGTTGACTCCTCATCTTTCTCTCACACTCTTCATCTATGTATCATGACCTTTCTCCTTTCTTCAATTTGTTGCATGTTTTAGACGTGTTGTCTTTGTTTTCTATTTTCACCCTACACAATGTTTGTTGCATTATTTTATAGTGCACTTTTTTCTAACCATCTTTTGAACACTTTTACATTTTATCATCATTGCACTCCTTGATGACATCAACCTTTTCATGCTTTGTCCTTAACTCTGGCATACTTTACTCTTCCATGAAAAAATCATGCATTACATCATCTGGTTGTGTCCATGGAAATCCATTTTTTCATGCTTACACTAATTCTTTTGTGCATTCTTTTTTATTTAAAGATTCATATTCTCCAATCACACATTATCTATGTTGTTACATCATCTGGTTGTGTCCATTGAAATCCATTTTTTCATGCTTAGACTAATTCTTTTGTGCATTATTTTTTATTTGAAGATTCATATTCTTCGAGGACACATGATCTATGTTGTTACTTAATTTATTTCATCGATACTTTTCAATCATTACATGTTCTTACATAAGATGACTAGAGTGAAAAAATATTCTATAAGACTAATTAAGTTAGGTTCTTGTGCATAACAAAGGATAATTAGTGTTCATTAATGCATACCAATGAATTTAATGTGTTTATATTTAGTGCTATAGTGGAATCATTTAATTTTATCATCTTCAACTTAGACATTGTGTATGGGACGTATTTTTTTCACCAAAGTTCCCTTGGACTTGCACCTGGCTCCAACCATTATTATGTGTGTTAGCATCCATCCACAAGCAAAAGCATGCCACTTAGTGAGACTTGATCTCGAATGAGGACTATAATAACTACATGCTTTCATAGACTTCACAATCCACCATAAGCATTTGAAATTTTATTTGATCAAAGAACTATTAGTCATGTTACTTGGGGTTCATGCAATATGAAGCCATCATGTATACATTACTTATCTGTGAAATCTATAAATATTTATATGAATAAATGGAGTTTTTTAATTATTCTATATGTGTCAATACAAGAAGTTTTTTTTTCACAAAGACTGGGAGATTTTTATTTTTAAAAAAGGTGTGGCCAAGACCGTTGAGTACAAAATTGAAAACTAGAGGTCAACACAAAAATCCAATTTTTCCATCCCATCAAGCATCCAATTGTCCCTCCTATCTATACTATTTTTCCAAAATCGACTACTATTATAGTACTGAACTGTATATATGCGGTAATAAATAATGTTTATACAAACAAAGAGGAAAAACATACTAATCTAGAAAAAGAAGTAATTTTGGAACCTCCACTTCTTCAACCTCATCCTTGTCCACGAGTGCCATTGGGATATTCATATCTGGAATGTCTGGCATCTCCCTTCTGGATTGACACTCATTGACCATGACTGAATCTGAAATCCCTTGAGCTAAATTCATCTATTTAGACTGTAATTGCATTGCTTCTACCTGACTTCTCAATGTTGTGACCTCGTCTTGCAACTAACCAATCATATCCTAGTGGAGAACCAAAGTATCCAAAACAAAGGAGACCGTCGAATTAAGAGCGTTCACCAAGATAAACAAATGCTAATGGTCTAAAAGCTCATCCTCTTCCATACTCTGTTAACCATCATTTAGCCCATTTGACATAGCACTTTGCGGGCTTTGTGATGCCTTCCAACTTATTACCAGAAAATAATGTCCTAGATCCAAAGATCTAAGGACTAAACCAGATACTGACACTTTAACAAGCCTATCAAACCTAGAAATAATCTCAACCCATAGAGCCCAAGAAAAAATTATGAAAAGGTTGAGAACACACCAATTACTCTCACTCAGAGATAAGCCAAATAATGCACTTATCATTGAAGAAATGCCACTTTTAACTCCAATCCACCCAAACCACAATAGAGTGTGACATAAATTACTTACCTCAAAATCTTTATCCAATCATGCAAATAATGAATTATCAGCTGAAATTTCCAGTTGACTATCAAATACCAACTCACGGTGATGTACTGCATCCCAATTTCCACTCTACATAATAACAACGACCATCCGCACCAGTGTCTTTTCCATCGAACATGGAACTAAAAATCCTTTCCCCCGTACCCTCTGTATACAATTCACCGGGTCTCCACAAGCTTGTCCGCCTCTCCTACCCATCTCAAGTGTCTTCAACTCCTTTCTTACCACGAATGCCTAGTCTAATTGCACATCTCTTGAAATATCGATCATGCACGCAATCTAGCTGATGGAATCCTCCATCCAATCCTGTACTTTATCCTTGATTCCACTCTGTTTAATAGGTAAATTGTTTGTTTTTCTATGGAAGAGGTGTTAGGTTCAAATATCTCTTCCTATATTAAAGTGGGTACTTGTGCCACTTCTTGCTTGAACATTTATTTTATAATCCCTGCAATCTGCAACCTTATGTCCAAAATTAGTACAATAAAAACAATGACCATAAATGAAATTTGCATACCTGGGAGTGAATGATTTTCTTTGTGGTGTAGTCCTTCTGAATTTCTGCCTTGATTGATCATGATCATGATTGAAGCTTCTTTGTAGCTTGAACATGAATGGTCTTCTTGAAGATGTATCTTCAATAGTTTTCTTAGATTTTGGTTTACCATGATTCATTCCTTTGAGTACTTCTGCATAACTCTTTCTATTTTCTTCATTCTTCTTTTCTAGCAACCTTGAGTGTTTCTCTTCATTCTCTATAACTGATGTGGATGTTTCTATCTCTTCAACGTTCTTGTTGAGCTTGACCATTTTACTTCTCAATGTGACAACTTCTTCTTCAAGCTTCTCAACCTCTTCTTCTTTCTTCATTATTTGAGGCTTCATGACTTCTTTTGTTCTTTTCGCTTATTCAAGCTGAATTTTTAATGTGATTATTTCTTCTTCAAGTCCTTTCTCTTCTTGACCAATCTCTGCCTCAAGCTGGTTTAGATCGTTAGTTATTTCCTTAAGATGATATGTCAATATCTTCTCTCTCATTTTTGTTTCTTCCTTCTGTACTTCTATGTTGGATTCCAAATACTGCTTTTGATATTCAATATTTTCTTCAATCTTTCTGGCTTCTTCTAGCTGAGTTCTTAAGTTCTCGATGACCTGTTGGGCTTCTTAAAAAATGTGAACACTTTCCTTTTGTTTCATCAATTCTTTCTTGAGTGACTTGTTTTCTTCTCTTAGTTCAACTAAAGCACTAATCAATTCTGCTTCATAATTGTCTTCCTTTTCAATTAGTTTTTTTGTCTCATTTTCTTCATGGCATTCTATTTCAAGATGTCCATGTTTTTCACAATTAAAGCAAAACAACATACCTCTGGTGATTATGTACTCTTCATCTTCTAAATCTGTTTGACATGGTGAACATAATTCTTCTTGATCTGTATCTGTAGCTTCTTTGACATTTTCTGAATCTGTAATGGGTGAAAAATATATGTCATGTAACTTATCCCAAAGTTCTTTGGTTGATGACCATTTACCAAAATTTTCTTACTGGATTAGGTAATCCTTCCCAAATGAAATCCATTGCTATTTTGTTATTCTTCTTCAATTCCTTCTTGGTTGCAGTCTTTTTCCTTTTTGAACTATCATATCATGTAACAATTGATAGCCAAATATGATGTCCCTGTGCTTGTAAAAATGCTTCCGTCCTTCTGCTCCACATCTCATACTTAAAACCATTTTGACCATTAAACATTGCTACTCCATTCTCAGAATAATCCATGATCTCCTTCCAGTGGTTAAATTGTTTCTTGAAGGAATAGACTCTGATACCAATTGTTGGATTACTGAGAGGGGGGGTGAATCAGTAATAGAGCAATTTAATCCATTTTCACCATAAAATGCAAGTGTTATATCAATGTAGTATTATCATTCAATAGTTGTAGAGTAAATAAACAATGAACAAATGAACAATCACACATATACACAGTACACTAGTGTTTTACGTGGAAACCCAAAGCGGGAGAAAACCACATAATGTTTTTTCTTATATGTCTTTAAGAATTACATTCATTGGAAACACCAACTTCCGTTTTTTTCTAGCTGCAACTGTAAGGAGACTCCAACCCACTAATTTCCCATGCTACAACATGAGGGAAGCTCCAACTCCCCAATTCTCTGGCTACAACCAGAAGGAGGCTACGACCCCCTATGTTCTCCGGCTACAACCGGAAGGTGGCTACAACCACATGTCCTTGCCCCATCCAACCGCTCTGACGCAAAAGTAGAATGATGGAACCACCGTCACACTATCACTATGAGATATACTACTGTAAACATGTACCAATCAACTTGCACCAAACAACCTGTACCAATAACCTGAACCATGCATCAACCATGCATCAACCTGTACCTTAACCTCTACCATAAACAAGTGCATCAACCATGCACCAAACATGTACCTCAACCTGTACCATGAAAAAGTGCATCAACCATGCACCAAACCTGTACAAATAACCTGTCCAAACAACTTACCACAACAAATTGTCTCATCAATCTTATCAACCAAATCATATCTACTCACCAAGATCAATTACCAAGACAACTCTAAAAGATATGCATCAACCAAGCATAACACAACAACTCATAATCATCACCAAGATCAATACGTGCTTCTAATAATATACCAATACATGTATGCTACATCATCCATAAACCATGTGTCAACAATACTACTAACAAGTGCCTCCAACCATGTACCAAGTATGTACCAATCATGTATCAAATACTTATCAACTATGACTCATCAAGATGTACCAACATCATCAACTATATACCTCATGTATGTGTCAACTCATCAACTACTTGTCTTAACCATGTACCCAACATGTACCTCAACCAAAAGCCCTCATCAATTTCATCATCCAAATCTGATTTGTAACTTTGTAATAGACTTGGTGTATATGATTACATACCTGCAAACCTTCCTTAACTTTAATAACAAGAGACTAACATTTTCATCAAACTTTACTTTAGTCTGACATGACTAGTTTTGGATTAGTCAACAACCCTAACTTGAAATAATCATAACTAGGTACCTGTAATGAATAAATATATGAAAATAGTACACAATGTTCTTCAGTATGTTTTATGCAATTCCTCGAGGTGTCACTACTTGGAACCTCTCAGAAAAGGAGTTGGAGAAAAAATGACATACCTTGTTGAATTCTGGGTTATTCTAGAGAGCGAATTTGTAAAGCGTGCCCCACACATAATATTTGTTGTATGGATTTGAAATTTGTACACAGAATACTACAGACTGTACTCTAACCAACACATTTTGTCTTACTAAATTTGGATCTGTTATGAAGAAGTTATAACATTTTTACCCGAAACGTATGTTTTAGACTAGTTTCAGGGCTAGCCACAAACCCTATTTTCCACGGAGTGTAACTCCAAAAATACAACCCACAAGTTGAAATTTGTACCACATTTACTTGGATATGTTTCCTCAATGCCCCCCCAATTTCATGGTTTGAATCATTTTACAAAATAAGGTATTGCGAAAATGGTGAGATGAACTATAAACAACATACCTTAGAAAGCATCATCAAAAGAATTTATCCTCCCTTGAATTTCGGTCTTCTTTACTTCACCTTCCCTCTGAAATTTGGCTTAGATATCCTTTGGTTACCTCAATCACCTATAGATATTCAATATGCTCAAGTGTTATTAAAATGAGAGAGCATTGCCTCTTATTTATACTTCCATGTAGCTTCCTCAAGGGGTTACATTTTAACCATCTTAACCCACTTTCTTTATTTTAGGATTAACCAACTTCTAACCACTTGTCCAATTAGTAATTTATCCATTAACTTTATTATGTAAATAATTTATTTTGTATCCACTTTGACTTATAGTACACTCATCACTTCACTTTACCTCAAGGGGTTACCTTCTAACCATCTTAAACCACTTTCCTTATTTTAGGGCTAACTCACTTCTAACCACTTGTCCACTTAGTAATTTCTCCATTAATTTTATTATTTAAATAATTTTGTTTGTGTTCACTTTGACTTATAGTATACTCATCACTTCACTTTATTATTTACCTTCTAAAATCTCTTAAACCCCTTTGACAACTTTGACCTTTTGGGGCTTCTAGATGACTCATGAAGCTTCTCCAACTTCACATGGCCATAACTCTCTAACCATGAGGAATAATGTGACGTTCCACATACCACTGGAAATGACATGACATGTACTATCTATCTAGAATATTCTTACTTGTAAATATACCAAAACTCATACCATTATCCATCAAATAAACTTGGGTCCATTACCCAAACCTGGGTTCTCCAATAAAAACCAAATAATCTTAACCCACTTTCTTTATTTTAGGATTAACCAACTTCTAACCACTTGTCCAATTAGTAATTTATCCATTAACTTTATTATTTAAATAATTTATTTTGTATCCACTTTGACTTATAGTACACTCATCTCTTCACTTTACCTCAAGGGGTTACCTTCTAACCATTTTAAACCACTTTCCTTATTTTAGGGCTAACTCACTTCTAACCACTTGTCCACTTAGTAATTTCTCCATTAATTTTATTATTTAAATAATTTCGTTTGTATTCACTTTGACTTATAGTATACTCATCACTTCACTTTATTATTTACCTTCTAAAATCTCTTAAATCCCTTTGACAACTTTGACCTTTTGGGGCTTCTAGATGACTCATGAGGGTTCTCCAACTTCACATGACCATAACTCTCTAACCGTGAAGAATAATGTGACGTTCCACATACCACTGGAAATGACATGACATGTACTATCTATCTAGAATATTCTTACCTGTAAATATATCAAAACTCATACCATTATCCATCAAACAAACTTGGGTCCATTACCCAAACCTGAGTTCTCCATTAAAAACCAAATAATCTCCAAAAATAAATCAGAAAAACTCACACAGCCATAACAACCAGAGACACGAAGAACACACAATTAACTTGTCTATTGCATTACAAGCATGAGTATTTATACACTGGTGGGATGAGCTCCACTGTTGATTAGTTTCAAGATCAATGGCTAGAATTGCTTCTTCCAGATGTTTCTGGTTCTTTCAAGAATTTACCGTAGTCGGTGCATTTATTGCAAGCTTATCTCCATCAACTACCGGACTGGTTGTTTAATTAATTTCTAACACTCCCCCTTAATTAAACAACCTTTACAACACCTATCTTATCTCTACATATTACAAACTTAGCCTTCCCAAGAGGCTTTGTAAATATATGTGCAGCATTATCATTTGTGTTGCAATACAATACATCAATTTCATTTGATTGTATTTTTTCTCTTACAAAATGATAGTGTGTCTCAATATGCTTTGACCTAGCATGATACACTGGATTGTTTGCTAGTTTGATGGAACTTTGGTTGTCACATTGGATGATTGTTGGTACTTTTTTCTTTTCTCCAACATCTTCAAGTATCCTCCTTAGCCAAATTGCTTCACAGGTGGTAGTGCATAATGCTTTGTACTCGGATTCAGTGGATGACAAAGAAACAGTTGGTTGTTTCTTACTGCTCCAGGACATGATCCCTGATCCAATATTGAATGCATATCCTGTAGTAGACTTCATGTCATATAGATCTCCTGCCCAATCAGAATCTGAGAAACCTGCCAACTCAACATCAAAATCATTAGTATACTCAATACCAAAATCAATTGTCCCTTTCAAATATCGGAGGACTCTCTTTGCAGCTTTCCAGTGATTCTCATGAGGCTTAGCC
>ML806327.1:232132-300482 GCA_009831015.1 Picea engelmannii
GACCAACGCAAGCTTGTGAGAATTTGTTCTTATCTTAGCAATGCTTATTTTTTTCTTTACACTTGGCAAAACAGATAGATAATTTTGATCTTCTAGATTATGATTGATTGTACATCTTTATAATACCTTAATTTTCTTTTTTCCTCTAACTCTTTATCACACCACATTTTTTCCTTAAATTTTGATTTGACATTATTTTTAATAGTATCTTTATTCTGCAAAATGGTTTCTTCCATGATTTCCCAAGAGTTTAGCCAAGACCAGGTGTCTTTATGTCATCCTCGCTTGAGTCGATGGTGGTTATGACTTGATTTTGAAACAATTTTAGGTAGCCTCTTGTCTTCCGTGTTGTTTAACTTGTTCTTATACATTAGGTATATAGTCATAGCCATGCTCTCAATGGGGGAGAGGCTTGTTTCTACGAGGAGGATGGGATAGGGCGTATTTCCTTTAATTTTGAGATTATAGGTTATAAAATTATTTTGTATTTGTTCTACCTTTCTCCAGGATTCACGAGAGATACTACAGCGGGATTCACGAGAGATACTACAGCCCCAGACTTCACATCCATAAAGAATAATAGGTGTAACAAGAGTCTCAAAAAAGAGTTTCTTCTTATCCCAACTCCAAAGACCAATTGATTTACAATTGTTTTCAAGTCCATAATAAGCTTTCCATACTCCAATAATCCTTTTCTCAATGCTATAAAATAAAAATATTGTATTCATCGAAATCAACTTTATTAAATTTAAAATTTAAAAATTATTTTTTATTAGATTAAAAATTTAAAAATTATATATATATATATATATATATATATATATATATATATATATATATATATATAATAATAAAAGTATTGTATTCCACGAAATCACTGTTATAAATTAAAATTTAATATAAATAATTATAAATCAAAATTTATTATAAATAACTATTATAAATTAAAATTTATTAAAAATAATGAACATGTATCCTAAATCCATAATCATATCAAAAATTAATAACATAATTTAAAATAATTACATTGAATAGATTCATTTAATTACAACCTATAACTAGTATTCTATTTACAGAGTGCATATGTTTATCATACCTAAGGACAATCATTTTCTTTTCTTTTAAAGAAAAGGGGACAACCTTCTTTTCTTTTTTTCTTTTATTATTATTATTATTATTATTATAGGTATTGAATCCTTGTTTTGAGACTAAAAGAAAAAGTGGTGTTTTGAGACTAAAAGAAAAGGTATTGAACCCTTGTTTTCGGAAGTTCCAAGTAAAATTCATTTAATTTGGTCAAAAACTTGAACCCAATCATCATAAATCTTCACTAATTTGTTATTAAACTATAATTTAATAAATACATTATATTTAAAGGTGTTATTTAAACGTTTTAAGTTTGATTCATTGAAATTTAATTAGTGGAAGTGAAATATACAATTTCAACTATTTTTCTAAAAAATTATAATCTGATTTTGGACTAAACATAAAAATTTAAACTAAATCATATTTAAATAATAAAGTATATTAAATAACATTATAATCTGATTTTGGACTAAACATAAAAGTTTAAACTAAATCATATTTAAATAATAAAGTATATTAAATAACTCAATTTTAAACATAATTGTTTAAATATATAATAATCATGTTTTATTAAACTTAGTTAGAAAACAAATACTAAGAAGATGATGGTGTGTCCTTGCAAAGTGATTATGTTGTGTATATAACTATAACATTTTTAATAGATATTAGACTCTATGTATAAGATTTATTTTGAGTATATATTCATGATTTTATAATAATGTGGTATTTGTTAAAAGACACTATAAGGGTTTAATCACTTTTATGAGTGATTTAGGCATTAAGTTAAGGATTTATTAGGGTTTAGCCACTTGATTGATATAAATAGGATTTCCCCCTCTCACATATATCTTTTATCATTTTATCTATCTTAACAAACTAGTTTTTGGTGTTAATTGGAGGTTTATTCCTCTATTACTATGACTTGGAAGTGCAATGATCATGTTTTCTTGACTATTTCCTACTGCCATTATTGTCTTTCTATTTATGTTGCACTAGGGGTTCCATTTAGTTACAAGACTGTTGCAAGGCGGCATTAGAACTTTAGTTAATTTTCACTCTTATTGTTTGTTTCTTTAAATTATCCTACAAAAGAAATGTTAAAGGGTAAATACTAGTACATGACCGAAACATAGTTGAAAGAATGCTTAAAAAAATTGTAAAAGAAATCAAGGAGAAGATGCAACTATAAGCCCTAGGAAAAAGGTTTATGGATCATGGACCAAAGTCTTCATTCTATAACTGTGAGGGATCTAAGAAGCTAAACCCTTTTGGAATGAAAGGTAATATATACCTTCAAGATTACCATTGCCATAGAACAATCCAAGACTCCATGTCAACCTTTAGATGAAGATCCTACAATTTCCGAAGAAGTGGAAGTGCATACATGGTTGAGCAAGGTCAAGTCAGCATTCAAGGTGCAACACATGTATGACCAAAATGATAAGTTAAATGTGGCACTACAACATTTTTATGGGGAAACTCATACTTGGGGTGAGGGATGGATTCCTAAAGATCCTAGAGGGGATCTTAGTGATTTTGCAAATGCATTACCTCATAAAAATGAATAGTTACTGGAGTGAACCTACAATTGTCGAATAAGTGGAAGTGCATACATGGTTGAGCAAGGTCAAGTTAATATTCAAGGTGTAACACATGTATGACCAGAATGATAAGTTAAATGTGGCACTACAACATCTATATGGGGCAACTCATACTTGGGGTGAGGGATGGGTTCCTAAAAATCCTAGAGGGGATCTTAGTGATTTTACAAATGCATTACCTCATAAAAATGAATAGTTACTGGAGTGACCCTTATGATGTAGCTTATGTATTTTTTTCCAAGTGCTCAAGTCCAAGGCCTAACTCTCTACAAATACATTGTGGGACATTTATGTTTCAAATTGTGGATAGAGTTTCAAACTAAGGTAAAAGTGTTTAAACTTGACTCTTGAAAAACCCATTATTATATAGTTAGAAGAATTCAAAGTCATCTGAAGCTATTACATGTGATAGGAGGGCCAAGGAGAGGGAAAGTATGATGTGCCACAAACCAACACCCATGTTCGCTAGTCCACCTAAAACCCTAATCCCTCACTCTCAAACCTCTATTGAAAATGCTCCCACCCATAATTTAAGGGACATTTTGTAATACTCAAAAAAATTGTTGTCAAACACCTATGCCAATCTAATTCTCAATATGAACATATAGAGGATACTCTTATTGAATATCTCTATATTTATTCTAGCCACAAGACCAACCCACTCTACTAGTAGAAACTAGAGAACCCCCAATGTCCCTTGTTGTAATGACTAGGTTGGGTATACTTTATACTTTCAAGTTCTATACCCATGTTAAAAAACAAAGCGTCCTTGTTATAGTTGATCTCGACAGTACACTAAACATTCTTGATAAGAAGCAAGGTAAATGTTCGAGCCTCTATCTAGATATTTTTTAATGATTCCTTATCAATATCTCATGCCATAAACATTTTTAGCACGTGTGGTTCACAAGGTGAAACTTGTTGTGGAAGACTATAACAACACGGATGAATTTTATCTCAGAGATGTTGGAGAGGTAGATGTTGTTTTGGGTATTCAATGGCCTATTTCCATACATACCTACTTCATTAACCATTGGAAGAAATGTCTCTCTTTTTTCCAAGATAACCATGGAGTCACTCTCGAAGGAATTGAACCTAGAACTATCCACATTTTGGACTCCAAAAAGAAGGGCCACATTGGTTTCATGGCTCACATGTAATGTAAGAATGCAACTCATACTCAACAAATGTGTGCTCAAGGGATCTCTACCTTGCTTTGGAATTATAAGGTGTTATTCTAAGAGATACCTATAGGACATCCTCTCAACAAAGGAATGGAATCTGTTATTAAGTTGGACCCCACCAGCAATCCCAACGTGGTGTTCCTTTATCAATATGGACATTTTCAAAAGTCTAAGATTGAAAGGCTAAAAAGTAACTTTTGAAAGCAGAGATCATAACTCCTAGTAAATCCCTTATGTTGCCCCAGTTCTTTGAGCGAGGAAAACTTATGGTTCTTATTGCATGTATGTTGATTATAGAGAACTTCCTCAAATCACTATCAAGAATGAGTTCCATATGCCTCACATAGATGATTTTGATGGATGAGTTATACATGGTCACGAGGGCACACCATTTGGAGTGATATAGTGTTTGATGGTGGGCACACCATTGTGGCAAAGGGGGCGCAAGGATACATCAAACCAAAAAGTATTTCAAGAGGGGCACAAGTCTACCTTAGCAAGCACAAAGAGTATAAGGGGCACATTCTTCAAGATGGGCGCCAAGGACAAAGAATTCAATTGGTTAGATTGAGAGGAGCTAACACTTTGTATCAGGTTCCTTTGTTCCATTATTTCTTTGTAACACTTGCTTTGAGAACTCATATATATATCTATCTCTCTTACTGGTTTTCCCCATGGGGGTTTTTCCAGAGTCATGTTGACCAAAAACTACTTGTGTACATATGTCATGGTTTGCTCATTTACTTTCAATTGTAGGAGTTGTTAAGATCCTAGAGGAGTATTGTATGTTTTAAGGTTTATGCATGTGCTAACCTTGGTTACGAAAAACACTTGCAAGGGAACCTTAAAAGAGCATGCAATCAACAGTTTAAGGTAGATTTGAGGGGGAGTTTTATCAGATATGTTTGTTGTCCTAAAACAACAACAAGGACAAATATGGAACCTTGAACTTAGATCCCAACAAGAGGTCAAAATACAGGCATGTTGGGAAGCCTTTAGTTCCTCAAAAATCTTCAAAGGACTAGAGGATTTTTAGGCTTAGTAGGTTTTGATTGCATAACTTATTTGTTATTTCTCATCCCCTAACTAAATTCACAAAGAAGGATATATTTCATCGGTTCACTGAGGCACAACAAGCTTTTAAGAGATTTAAACGAGTTATTAATTTAGCACATGTGATTACTACCCATGATTTTACTTGACCCTTCATTGTTGAGTGTGATTCCTCTGTGTTTTTTCTCTTAAAGGATGATAGACCCAATACATGCGAAAGATACAAGTTGAATGATAGAGAGAGGTGCATATCTATGTGCAATGAATAAATGTTGGTCATACTTCTTGAAGTGGCTAAGTGGCATCAATTCCTCTAGCTACCAATTTCTTCATTAAAATATATCATGTTAGCCTAAATAAAATATTGAAGTAAGGTACTTTAACAAAGGAGCAACAAAAGTGGATTTCCAAACACAAAACCTACCTTCTTGGGTACACAATATCCTCACAAACTACATACTAGATCCTCCTACAGTTCAATTCCAATGAGACATTATTAATGGCAATAAAGGTCAATATTGGACTATCACGCATGGTGTCATCCTCTTTAAAAGTTGCATCTATTTTCAACCCAAATCTCCTCTCACTACATGTTCTCTTCAACATGGGTATACATCTCCATTAGCTAGCCATGTGGGTTTTCATGAAACTTATATGAATGTCTACTCTAATTATTTTTGGTTAAGAACAAAACTTTATATTGAGTGATTTGTGGTAGAATGTGACACTTGATAGTGCAACAAGGTGGAAATTTATTATTGTGTTGGTCTTCTTGACCTAATTCCATTCCCAACCAAAAGTGGAAATATTTATCTATCGAATTCATCCTTGGTTCTTACAACATATGTTTTTCACACTTTAGTATGTACACACACTTACCCACTCAACGGTACCATGTTGTGACCTACTTCTGTGTTGTATAAATGCATGACCCACCTAATGATCACTTAGTTACCTCTCTTCATTCATAACAAAGGATTTTATGTGTTGCATTAATCTCCCTTGAGTCACCCTAGGTTTACCTAAATGCACAACCTCCTTGGCATGTTTAATACCAGGGTAGGCTCCCTATTACCTATCCTCTTGTCTTTGGCCTTTAGTTGCACATTTGATTGCACTAGACCCATTAGGGCACTCAACTGGTGTACTTACCTATTCTCTGGGTTCTGTCTTCCTTATCTAGGACACAATTGATTAGGATGCTTCAATTTGGGTCCTCAATGACCCAAATCCATTTGGGAATGCTTAATTGGGGGTCCATTGGGTTAAAGATTCCTTAAACCTTCATAATTTCTTGGCATAAGTGAATGTTGGAACAACCATTGTGAAATGTATTCCACCCCTCCATGCTATTGAGTTAACATAATGGAGTTGTTATGATGTTAAGGAAATAATTAAGATCAACATTGACTCATTTAATGGTGAAGTAATTGAGATTGATCCCAATGAAGAATGAGGTCTTCATATAGGCCCAAGACAATGCACAACCATTTTTCGATATTCCTCGGATATTTGGAGCACATCGTCCTCCTTGGTTTCCCCTGGTTGGATGCAATGATGGTTGTCCATTGTAACTTCACGAGTGAGATCTTATTCATCCATGAAGGCAAGGCTTATTTCATCTAGGGAGATTCTGATCCTTTTTTTCTCCACCCTAAGCCCACCCTTAAGTCTCATCCCTTAGTCTTTTCCATTCAATCTCTAGGATTGTTTAAGGCATCCTCTTCAACTGTTCAATCAACCTCTAAATTCCACCAAAGTAAGTCAAATACTTATTTTATCCTAACTTACCTTTTTTCCTTGGACATCTTGAGCATCCTTTTATGCTCCTTGTTGGGTCATCCATCCTCTTCATCCTCTCTCTTTTATTCTCTTTCCCTAACCTCCTTGGGGTGGCCCCTCCCTTCCTCTTTATTAGTTGCTCATGCTCTCCTCTGTGCCTTTCCTCTTTCCCTTATCCCTGGGGAACTTGGGAAAACCTTTATTTTTATTTATGTCCTTTCATTACTAGCTTGAGGTTATACTAGCCTCAAAATATCTCCATATTTTAATATGGTTTACCAAGATGAATGAACTCCTATCTCAAAATGGAAACTTTGTGGGCCCATCTTGGGTTTTCTGACATTAGTATTTTTTACCTTGATTAATTAATAACACCCTTGCTTGTGTTTTTTTTTCCTTTTCTCTCATCTCCTTTATCCTCTCTCATTTTCTATTCTTCATACCATCTCATCTCAGTTGCCTTGCTATTGATTAGCTCCATCTAGGTCGTTGTGTTGGGTAGGGCTCAACTTAATATGACTTCTTCCTAGATGGGGCCAATCACCATGTCTCATCCTTTTTTTGTCTTCCCTAAGACATTGGTCTTTGTTGTCACATCTTCACCAGATGAAACTTTTAGGTTTTCTATGTAGTAATGAAGACTACATAAGTGCCAAAGATGACCATTGCCCATTTCTACTTGGATTTGTCAAAAATTGCAAATTAATGGTTTTTATATATCTGGGTCTAGATCATGGGCATAGGTCCAGATCAAGCTGAAATTATTGGAGAGAGTCCAGAAATAAAGCATGTAAATAACCCAGGAAGGAATTAAATAAATCCAAATGGGTTTGGAATGGGGATGCTAAAATAGGGGAAAATCCACTATTTTGGGCCACTTTTTTGGGATTTTTGGGATTTCCAAAGGAGGAAAAGGGTTTCCAGAAGGAAAACATGGAGAAATCTATTTTATTGAATTTTTATATACTCATTAATCCAGACAAATTCAGTTTATTGAAAATTTTCTAGAAGTGTCCAGTTTGGGAGATAACTTGTTTGACTAAAAATTCCAAGTCTGGAAAAAGGGGTGTAAAATGACAAAGTTGTCATTTCCAGATTGTTGTAGTTTTTTACCAGAGCATCAAACTGACAATATGAGAGTTTTTATGAGTTTTCTATCATAATTATTATCCATGCCTCATACAAAAGTTTCTCTAGTTCTGGGCATATTTACTTCTACAAGTTGCAGAAGTTGGCGTGTGAGAATATTTGCACCAAAATGAAGAATGTATAAAAAGAGGCAAATTGGCAATATTCAAATGGCCATAACTTTTTGCTCACAACTCAGAATTAAGAAAGAAAGAAGTCGTTGGAAATATATTGGAGAGGAGAATCCAAATATCCACCCATAAATTTGATTTGGGTAGCATAAGTTACAGTCAATGTAAAAGAAGATGATTGGTGGCATTAAAGAGCAGAAAAATCTATGTATTGTTTTCCATAATCGTGTATGTATATATTTTTGTATAACAAAAATTTATTTGCATGCAAATTTCATTGCAGACCTTAGAGTTACAAGAAGGATTTTTTGGTTCCTATATGAGAACCACAACCATGGAAGATTCCCAAGGGTCCAACAATCATGGAGAGGAATTCAGAGGGCTACATGTCAGCATGGGAAATGTTGAGACAAAGTCCAATGGAAGAAGAGAGAGGCAAGATCTTGTGACTATGAGAATCATGCAAAGAGAAGTGTAGAATTATAGGGTAGAAAATGAGAAGATTATGAAATCCATGGAAGAGACACTTCAAAGTCTGAACATGTTGCAGAAGCAAGCCAATACAGACTCTGACACAAAGCAAGCAGCCAATGCTAGACAAGTGACATCATCCAGATCCCATAGCAAAAAGGATGAGCATGGGAATGGTAGGTCATCAAGGAGCATGAGTAGGATCCATCATTCCCCAGAGAAATCCACTAGGAGAGCTCATGCAAGTTCAGGGATAGAGAGAAACCCAAGTGTGTCCCATGTGAGGAGACAAAAGAGAAGGAATGTGGGAGACATCTTGCAAGGTGAACTAAGGAAAATCAAGCCACCAAATATAAATGGTGAGCATATGAAGGGAGAAGAGGATGAGGCATGACTATTGGAAATGAATAAATATATCTAGCTGCATGATTATCCCTCTAGGGTAGAAACAATAATTGCAACCTACCACTTGCAAGGAAAGACAACCATGTGGTGGGATCAACTTAAGAAAACAAAACACCTTGATGAGAGGAAGGTCTCATGGATTAAATTCAAAGGACATTTCTAAGAGAGATATTTATCCGAGCATTGCTATGAGAGAAATATGAAGAGTTCTTTGAGATCAAGTTGGGAAGCATGACAATGGATGAGTATGAGAAGATGTTCTTTGAGTTACTAAAGTATGTGGATTTCATAAAGGATGAGAATGTCAAAATTCAAAGTTTTTGGAGTGGGTTGCCCTCTTTCTATAGTGACAAGATACAATATGATAACCCCAAGACTTTGGAGGAGACCATGAGGAGAGCAAGGCATTTTTTTGAGCAGAGCAGAGGGAGGCCAATCTTCAAAAAGACTTGGAATGGCAAGATGAAGGGTAAAAAGGAGCAAAGGCATAAAGGATTTAAGCCACCCTTTTTCAAGAATAGATCCCAAGAAAATCAACAAGGACATGCAACCCAAAATTAGCAAAAGACAATAGATTCATTTTGGAAAAGGCCAAGGAAACAATGTGTACAATGTTGGGGATGCGAGGGAAATCACTTATATAGGGATTGTCCTCACAAAGGTGAAAGAATGAGGATTGTCCACAACATTCATGAGGATGGAACAATTGAAGACATGGGAAGAAGCATGCCAAGGATTTATGCAGCCTTGGACAACAAGCAAGCATAGTATCAATCCCCCATGATTGAAGTGTAAGGTAAGACTAATAACCATCCTATAACAATTTTAATTGATTTTGGAGCTAGCCATAGTTACATAAACTATAACACCGTTGAAAGATTTCACTTGCAAAGGAGTAAGCATAAGAAATCTCGGTTAGTTCAGTTAGCCATAGGGGCTAAGAGAAATACCAATGAGTTGGTTAAAGATTGTCCAATAGACATGAATGGACTCAACACAAAGGTGGATGTGAACATCATACCTTTGGGTTCATATGACTGTCTAATTAGTATGGATTGGTTGGAGAAACGCCATGTTGTCCTAGATTGTTACAATAAGACAATAATGTTTCTTGATTAGGAAGGGAAGCAAGGCAAGATTCAAGGCATTCCAAGATTTGTAGTTGTTAGAGAAATTTCAGCCATGTAGCTGAAAAAGTGTTTCAAGAAAGGATGTCAAATTTTTGCATCCCATATGGAAGAGGTAGCCAGAGATAAAGTGGCAAGTATTGAAGACCATCCAGTCTTGAAAGAGTTTGAAGATGTTTTGGGGGAAATCCTAGGATTGCCACCAAAGAGAGACATTGATTTCTCTATTGATTTGGTGCCAGGAGTTTCCCTAGTGTCCAAGACACCTTATAGAATGGGCACACCAGAATTAAAAGAGTTGCAAATGCAGCTTGAACAACATTTAAAAAGGCGGTATATACACCCAAGTGTGTCACCTTGGGGAGCCCCAATTATTTTTTTGAAGAATAAGTATGGAACCTTAAGGCTATGTTTTGATTTCATGTAGTTGAATAAGGTCACAATAAAGAACAAATATCCTTTTCCAAGGATTGATGATTTATTTGATCGGTTGAAAGGTGCAAGAATCTTTTCCAAGATTTATTTGAGATAAAGTTATCATGAAGTGAGGATAAAAGAAGAGGATATCAACAAGACAATGTTTAGAACAAGATATGGGTATTATGAATTCACAATAGTGTCATTTGGGCTATCAAATTCCCCTGTTGTTTTCATGTGCCTAATGAATGGAGTGTTCAGGGAGTACCTGGACAAGTTTGTAATTGTTTTCTTGGATTATATTCTAATTTACTCCAAGACAGAAGAAGAGCATGAGCAACATTTAAGAATGGTGTTTCAAGTTTTGAGAGAATGTAAGTTGTATTCCAAGTTAAGTAAGTGCATCTTTTATCAAAAGAAGATTCACTGCTTGGGGCATATTATTTCAGCAGAGAGGATAACAGTCTATCTCGAGAAGATAGAGGCCATTAGAGGATGTCCAACACCAAGAAATGTAACAAAGGTCAGATCTCTTATGGGTTTTGCTAGTTATTACCGAAGATTCATAAAGGGATTTTCAAAGATTGCAAGCCCAATCACCTTTTTGCAAAAGAAGGGAGTGAAATTTGAATGGACTCCCAATTGTGAAGAAAGTTTTCAACAGTTGAAAGATAATTTGGCAATTGCTCCAATCTTAAAGATTTCTTATCCAAATGAAGATTGTGTAGTGTGCATTGATGCATGCAAGGAAGGGATCGATAGATTCCTCACTCAAAAAGATCATGTGGTATGCTATGAGTCTAGAAAATTAAAGGAGCATGAAAATAATTATGATACACATGACTTGGAGTTAGCAACAATTGTTCATGCATTAAAAATGTGGAGACATTACCTCATGGGTCGAAAATTTGAGTTAAGAACATACCATTGTGGTATGAAGCATGTTTGGACAACCCACATTAAATGTCAGACAAACTAGATGGCTGGAATTTTTGAGTGAATATGACTTTGAAATCAAGCATATTATAGGCAAGGATAATCAAGTGGTTGATGCACTCAACAGAAGAGCTCATGAAGTGCACATTTCAACGATTAGCATGTTAAGTACAAATTTAAAAGGGAAAATTTTAGAGGCTACAAATTCAGACCAACAATATGTAAAAATAAAAGAAACGTTACAACAAGGCATTTTACAACATAAATTGAATTATTATGAGCTGAAAGAGGATGGAATCATCATGTACAAAGGAAAAATATATGTGCAAAATTCAGGAGAGATGAAAAACACAGTTTTGAAAGAGATGCACAGTGTGCCATATGTTGGGCACCCAGGATATCGGAAGACAATTGCACGTGTAAGAAGCCAATACTTTTGGTCAAGAATGAAGAAAGAAGTGGCTAATTACATAAAGAGGTATCTAGAGTATCAAAAGTTAAAAACAGAGCATAAACATCCAACGGGGATGCTACAACCATTGCCCATTCATGAGTGTAAATGGAAAGTAATTACAATTGATTTCATTACAAATCTTCCCAAAACAGTGAAGCAACATGATTTCATAATGGTAGTGGTGGATAAATTAACAAAATATGCACATTTTTTTCCGGTGAAGACAACACACAAGGAAACAAACATTGCAGAGATTTACATGAAGGAAGTTGTCAGGCTACATGGAGTGCCTCAAGCAATTGTTTCATACAAAGTTCCAAAGTTTACCTCAATTTTTTGGAAAGGTTTGTTCAAAGTCTTTGGGACAAACTTAAATCTCAGTGCAACTTATCAACCAGAGTCAAATGGGAAAATAGAGAGGACAACATAATCATTGAATACATGCTCATAATGTATGTGATGGACCAACCATCAAGGTGGGAAGACTATATCCACTTAGTGGAATTTGCTTACAATAATGTGTATCAATCCTCATCAAAAATGAACCCATTTGAAGCTTTGTATGGCAGCAAATGTAACACACTAGTAAGTTGGGATAACCCGACATATAGAGCTATCATTGGGCTAGAATTGTTAAAGGAAATGGAAGAGCAGATGGTAAAGATCAGGTAGAATTTAAAAGTTTCCTAGAACATGAAGAAAATTTATGCATATAAGAACATAGTTTTTAGAGATTTTAAACTAGGTGAGCATGTTTTTCTCAAAGTGAAAGCAAAAGTAAGTTCGACAAGATTGGGTTGCTTCCCAAAATTGGCAGCAAGATATTGTGGGCCATTCGAAATATTAGAAAATATAGGGAAAGTTGCATACATGCTAGCATTTTCTGCATCCATGAGAGTGCATAATGTTTTTCATGTGTCATTATTAACCTGACCCTAACCACATAATTGATTGGACTGTGATCCAAGTGGAAAACGAAGGGGATTTCTGGGTGGAACCAATAGACATCATGGACCAGAAAGTCAAAATGCTCAGGAACAAATCCATAGGGCTAGTAAAGGTTTAATGGACATGTTACAGTCTTGAAGATGCAACATGGGAGTATGAAGAAACTATGTGGGAGGAATACCCACAAATTATCCTCAATTTTGAGGAAAATGAAAGCTAAAAATGCAAGACTCCATTTTGAGCAGTTAGAGTTCTAGAACCACATCTTAGAGTCATATCCAACCTGTGCTAGGGGGTCTAATAAAAGAATGGAACATTCCTTGGGTTATCCCCAATAAACAAATGGTGCATTCCTTGAGTCAACAGATTGAGAGGAATACACGATTTTGGTTGGAACTGTTGTTGGAGTTGTTAAATTGCATAAATTTATTTCTTAAAGTATCGTGATGTAAATTTGTATATGTATATCAGCATAGCATGCACCGAGGATGATGCACAATTGTACGGGAGGGGGGATGTAACATCCCCACTATAATACTCATTTTAATTTATGCATAATGTAGATATGACTATGGCTATGGCCAAGCGATGTAATATGTGAATTGTATTTATGATTTTAATAAATATAATGTGATGCCATTTGCTGGGAATATGGACAAATATGGGGGTTGATTTATCCACAAGAGAGGGAAATTTCTAAGAGTGTCTAAGAGGGATCCAAGGAAGAAATTAATTATGGGTATTAATTCAACCCAGATTTATGAATTGTATTACCATTGGGGATAACTATTTTTTGTTTGAGTGTATGAGAGCCCAATAATTAAATACATGTCAAGGGTGGGTGTAGAAGCGAAATCCATAGTTATTTGAAGCATGGGACTGCAATACAATCCACATTGGGAAGAGTGAGAAGTCAACCATCTTGAGAAAATAGAGGAAATTCTTATCGAGGAGAATAGGCAGTTTTTCACATTCAGTTTTGCATGAACAACAAGGGGAGAGCAAGGAAAAAGAGCACTAGAGATAAACTAAGAAGGTTGGGTTAATTCTATAGCATGTTGGAGTGTTTTTGGAGCTATTGGAGTTCGGAATTGAAGATCCAAGTTGTCAGGCCTAAAGAGTGAACTCATGGGTGAGTTGCATTGTGACAACAAGTGTTGATGTTGTTTTTCCTGGTAATTTTTCTTGACAGTGAGTTCCCTTGAGTTCCTAGCAGATATATTCCTGGTTACCTATGCTAGAGAGACCCTGATAAAAAAATGGGACACCTAAGGAACTGATATCAGTGAAGGGGTACATTCCTTGGGTTGGGCAGGTCAGGAGGAAGAGAGATGGAGAAAATTCGGGATAGTTGTAGGAGAATACCAGTGGGTTGAGAGATTTAGAGTTGTGAGTGGATTATGATAGGCACCCTTCTCTTATGGATTCCTAGACTCAACTCGGGAGTGACTCGTTGTTGAGATTTGGAACAACAATTCTATGGTTGGGTGTAACATCCTTCCCAAGAAACCGGTTGCACAAACGATTTAAAAAATAAGTGTTTAATTATTTTCTCAGTTTCTCTTATGTGCTTATGGTTGTGTTTTACCATGTGCATAAGAATGATTTGATGGGTTGTTGTAGAAGATTTTATGGCTGCATTATGTTCTTTTAGAATGTTGTGGATGCATTTAGTTGTGGGTATCATATTTTAGTTAAATATGTGTTAAATTCGCAGTTGGTAAGCTACAAGAATTAATTAACAGAATAAATTTTGAATTTATGTGTTTTTCCGCAAGTAATGCTCTCTGGTTAAGCTGGGGTATGTTACATCACCCAATGAACTATGTTCCTGGGATCTCCAAGGTGTGCACAACATTTCTGGCACTTATTTCTGTCACAAATCAAACCAATCAAGTTTGTGCCTAGACTGTCTTTCCCATCAAGTCTGTGACAAGTTCTGTGATGAGTTCTGTGATCACCCACCCTTTCCAAGTGATTTGTTTTTCCACAAACTCTAGTCTCGAATTGCTCAATATGTGCACCCAGATCAACCTTCCACCACACTGTCAACCAAAATTATGTCGTAAGTCTAATGGAAAGTATGTGATGAGCTAATTCACTCCATCAAATGGTTTGCCAAGTCTGTGAACGTTCCCACTGAACTGTCTTTGCACCAAATCACCTTCAAATTTCTCTCTAATACCATCTATCGTCTATATAGTGGTGAAGATCTCATCATCCCTTCTTCCAAATTTGCAACAAATCGACTCTTATACCATCTATCGTTGAGGTAGTGGTGAAGAGCTCAACAACCCTTCATCAAAATATGCAACAAACAAGCTCTTATACCATCTGTCATGTCTCCATAGTGTGCCTAGCCGAATATTGAGATCATGCACCTCTTGAAGGTGAGTGGAATCACTACGTTTATCTCTTTGATACTTGGAAACACCAAGGATACTTCGTCTTGAATACACCTCTTCACCTAGAGCATACCCATATTTCGTTCTAGGTTATCGACAAGTCACACTCCTACTCTAGTGAAACTCTTGAATACTTAGACAATTATTAGCAGCTTAACACTTAGTCATATATATGCATACATCCATTAAACGAAGAGAAAAGTTGTGAAATAAATAAGAGAAACACAAATATAATGTGGGCGACACGAACCATGCCTAACACTCAGATAAGTCTTATTATTGAAAAATTGTTACAATATGAGCACTACTGGCTTGGTTTACAACTTGGCAGAGTCACACAACTCACCTCACCTCACCAAGAAACTCATACATAGATTTTTCACACCAAGACTCGTCCTTCATAACATCTTTCGCAACTTCTGCAGAGCACCCAAACATGCATCCACCACAGACTCACAATCCCCTCTTTGCTACAAGACTTCGCACAGACCTGTAGTTATGTCTCATAGCATGCCTCCTAAGACATGCGACAAGACTTCCCACAAACTCATCCCAAAAGAAGGTTTCCCCCACCTTTGTCCACAAAATCACCTCAAGGCAGCACAAGTCCTCCCATGTGGAGCGACTTGGCTCCTTGAGGGAGCTCACCCCTCTTCATCTAAGTCTACCTCAGAATCGTAGAGATGATCTTTATCTCCTTGTTCTCCAAATATCCTTCCCTGGTTTTTCACCCTTGTTTTGTTATAGGGACTCCAAAGGTCACCATCACGAACCTTCATGTCCTTTGGAGGTGTTGCACCCCTTCGCGAACCCATGTTCCCAAACAAATCGTCGCGCCCCTTCGTGGATCTGGTTGCGAAAACGAATCGTCACACGCCTTCATGGATCCAATCACCCAAACGAACCCATGCACTCGTCAGCCATCATGCCCCTTGGGACTAGTGCACCCCAATATCTTGGTTGCTTCATGCCTGGGAAAGCCCCTTGGCGCGTCCGCATGCCCAAGGCGTCCACTTGCCCAACTAGTGAAATACTTGGGTGCCAAAGCAACCCCAAGTTCTGTCTCCTTAAGGAGTTGGGTGAGGGTCTCCGTGCCCTTCTATCCAAATACCTTACAGTTGGAATTTTAAGCATTAGTAATATTTGTCAAGGTTTCTACACTTTAAGATGAGTTGGATCCTTAAAATTTTCCCTAATTTTTTCCAAGGAAAATCTCACAGGTAAACCCCAAGGAATGATTCCTCACATTTATAAATGACATCTCTAGTAAACATGTCAACATACAGAAGTGCACCTAACCCAAGGGGATTCGAGCCAAGCACTTACTGGCACATATCTTAGCGAAATATCTAATAACATTAACAAGAATCAATTAAACTGACCATGTGAGGAGACAAAAGAGAAGGCATGTGGGAGACATCTTGCAAGGTGAACTCAGGAAAATCAAGCCACCAAATATAAATGGTGAACATAGGAAGGGAGAAGAAGATGAGGCATGGCTATTGGAAATGAACAAATATATCTAGCTGCATGATTATCCCTCTAGGGTAGAAACAATAATTGCAACCTACCACTTGCAAGGAAAGACAACCTTGTGGTGGGATCATCTTAAGAAAGCAAAACACCTTGATGAGAGGAAGGTCTCATGGAGGCAATTCAAAGGAAATTTCTAAGAGAAATATTTATCCAAGCATTACTATGAAAGAAATATGAAGAGTTCTTTAAGCTCAAGTTGGGAAGCATGACAATGGATGAGTATGAGAAGATGTTCTTTGAACTGTTACTGAAGTATGTAGGTTGTTGTAGATGATTTTATGGCTGTATTATGTTATTTTAGAATGTTGTGGATGCATTTAGTTATGGGTATCAGATTTTAGTTAAATATGTGTTAAATTCACAGTTGGTAAGCTACAAGAATTAATTAACAGAATACATTTTGAATTTATGTGTTTTTCTGCAAGTAATGTTCTCTGGTTAAGTTGGGGTATGTTACATCACCCAATGAACTATGTTCTTGGGATCTCCAAGGTGTGCACAACAGTTATGACACTTACTTCCATCACAAATCAAACTAATCAAGTTTTTGCCTAGACTATCTTTCCCATCAAGTCTACGACAAGTTCTGTGATGAGTTCTATGATCATGCACCCTTTCCAAGTGCTTCGTTTTGCCACAAACTCTAGTCTCGACTTGCTCAAGATGTGCGCCTAGATAAACCTTCCACCACACTATCAACCAAACTTATGTCATAAGTCTAATGGAAAGTATGTGATGAACCAATTCACTCCATTGAACGGTTCACCAAGTCTGTGAACGTTCCCACTGAACTTTCTTCGCACCAAACTGCCTTCAAATTTTTCTCTAATACCATCTATCGTCGATATAGTGGTGAAGATATCATCATCCCTTCTTCCAAATCTGCAACAAATCTATCATTGAGGTAGTGGTGAAGAGCTCAACAACCCTTCATCAAAATATGCAACAAACAAGCTCTTATACCATATGTCATGTCTCTATAGTGTGCCTAGCCGAATATTGAGATCATCCACCTCTTGAAGGTGAGTGGAACCAAGATGTTTCTCTCTTTGCTACTTGGAAACACCAAGGATACTTCGTCTTGAATACACCTCTTCACCTAGAGCATACCCATACTTCGTTCTAGGTTATCGACGACTCACACTCCTACTCTAGTGAAACTCTTGAATACTTAAACAATTATTAGCAACTTAACACTTAGTCATATATAAGCATACATCCATGAAACGAAGAGAAACACAAATATAGTGTGGACGACACGAACCATGCCTAACACCCGACTACGTCTTATTATTGCAAAATTGTTACAATATGAGCACTATTGGCTCGATTTACAACTTGGCAGAGTCACATGACTCACCTCACCTCACCAAGACACTCATACATAGATTCGTCACACCAAGACTTGTCCTTCATAACATCTTTCGCAACTTCTGTAGAGAACCAAAACATGCATCCACCATAGGCTCACCATCTCCTCTTTGCTACAAGACTTTGCATAGACCTGTAGTTTTGTCTCATAGAATGCCTCCTAAGACATGCGACAAGACTTCCCACAAAATCATCCCAAAAGAAGGTTTCCCCCACCTTTGTCCACAAAATCACCTTAAGGCAACACAAGTCCTCCCATGTGGAGCGACTTGGCTCCTTGAGGGAGCTCGCCCCTCTTCATCTAAGTCTACCTTAGAATCGTAGAGTTGATCTTTCTCTCCTTGTTCTCCAAATATCCTTCCATGGTTATGCACCCTTGTTTTGTTATAGGGATTCCAAAGGTCACCATCGCGAACCTTCATGTCCTTTGGAGGTGTCGTGCCCCTTCGCGAACCCATGTTCTCAAATGAATCGTTGCGCCCCTTCGTGGACCTAGTTGCTAAAACAAATTGCCGCACCCCTTGACGAATCCAATCACCCGAACGAACCCATGCACTCGTCAACCATCATGCCCCTTGGGGCGAGTGCACCCCAATATCTTGGTTTCTTCATGCTTGGGCAAGCCCCTTGGCGCATCTGCATGCCCAAGGCACCCACTTTCCCAACTAGTGCAATACTTGGTGCCAAAGCAACCTCAATTCTGTCTCCTTGAGGAGTTGGGTGAGGGTCTCTGCGCCCTTCTATCCAAATACCTTACAGTTGGAATTTTAAGCATTAGTAATATTTTTCAAGGTTTCTACACTTTAAGATGAGTTAGATCCTTAAAAATTTCCCTAATTTTGTCCAAGGAAAATCTCACAGGTAAACCCCAAGGAATGATTCCTCACATTTATAAATGACATCTTTAGTAAACATGTCAACATACAGAAGTGCACCTAACCCAAGGGGATTCGAACCAAGCACTTATTGGCACATATCTTAGCCAAATGTCCAATAACATTAACAATAATCAATTAAACTAACCCCTTAAACTTACCTTTCTTTATATATATATATATGAATGAGCTTGTAAAGATAGAGAAATTGTAATACAGTTTCTTTTGTGTATGTAAACAAATGTTAGAAAGAATCTTTTTGATCGTAGGAAGCATAAAAAAATGATTTTTTTTTTAATTAATTAATTAATTTATTTATTTTTATGTATAAGAGGTCATGAAAGAGACTAGAACATGAATATTCACCTCCTATGAATATAATAGATTTTTTCTTTGGATAATATATATATATATATATATATATATATATATATATATATAGTCAAGCTTATGTATATATAAATGTGAAATAATGTGTTAACTCAATGTCTATATGTTAGAGGTTGATAATGATAAATAAAGTAACCTAATGTTAATAATGTATTAATCATGTTGATGTTAATAACATTGTTAATGTCAAATGTGTTGGCAAGTTAATAATGTTAAATAATATATCAACATAGTGTATATAGTACTAGTGTATAGTGTATACATATTATTATTGTTATGATTCAACGTTTTAAAAATGATAAAAGTTGATAATTATAATGTGCTTCAAGGGATAAATCTCCTTTTACAATATATTCAATTCAAAATACAATATGAGATGAGATAAGATGCTCCTAAGACTATGTCTATTTGGTATATATAGGAGACAAATGGTACAATTATAATAAAAGGGTACCATGAAGGGTTCTAGCCAACATATAATTATAATACTATAAATGTAATAATTCTATATCTAGGGATTAATAAAGGGTTTTACACCTAAAATGGGGTTTTTTCTAGGTATTAGCATGCCCCTCCCCTTCAAACAAGTGTTGTCCTCAACACTTGACTAACTGTTGGTGTTTTTGCATGAAGAACTCATCTTCCCACGTTGCCTCTTCCACTGATAGGTTTTTCCATTTGACAAGGTACTCTTTGATTGCTCGATTTCTCAGTTGCTTAATCCTTGTTATTGGAAAAAGCTAATCCATTTAAGGTTATGGTATTCCTCACTTGACAGAATATGAAGAGTCAAGTGATTGTAACGATCATCGAGAGTTCAAGAAACCTTGAAAGATGAATCCAATGGTCATTCGAATTGTATTAATAGATGTATAGTACTAATGAATAATATGCAGTTCACACTCATCTTGATTTATCATTCCAATAGTGGTATCATAGCGGCCTTTGTTCTTAGGCCTAATTTGAGCCAGGTCGGATTTTATTCATTGTGCCCTATGTCTTCCAGTCTAGTCTATCATTCTCATTCCATTTTGATATCGTTTGTTGTGCATAACCATTCCATTCAATATCGTTCTTGTGTTGTATACTCAGTTTCACCTCCACATCTGATTCGAGTGGGAGCCAAAATCACAGACTTTTGATTCAACTTATGAGTGATCTCATCAATTTTCCACGCTCTCTATTCTTTGATGGGGCCCTCTCTACCCGAGTGAAACCCCTGCACGGCTCTGCTCAGGATCAAACCACTTGCTCGGAATTTTGGCATGCCCGGTGGTGAATTTGGCTTTGGTTCGGCTTTGGATTTGGATTACACATCGCTTCCACAATATCAGATATGATGACATTGCCATTAAGGGTTTCGAGCATTCTAACAGATTTGTAGAAGCTCCACAGGTTTTATCTCTATCAGTGTTGAACTTCATTCCACAACCTTCCACTCGTGCGCATAACCAATCGTCCCACTCGTGCGCAAAACCAATCTACTAGGGCGTCTCACTGTGTTGCTCTAATTCGGTGACTAATTGTTAGAGAAGAAAGAGTTTGATCTGACTAGGGAAAGGAATATCTGAGGCCAAATGCATTCTAGGAGGATTTTCCATCATCAGAGCACCTTTTCTCATCAGTTCTTGAGGGGTTTTCTCTACATATTTATTATTTCTCTTGGCTGGGAGAATTTTTTAAGGAGGGTGCATTGTCTCTTGGTGATTTAGTGAGTTGGAGGGTTAGATCACACAATCACACATTACAGTTGAAATATCTCATCATATGTGTTCCAAATTCCCAGATCTAAAGTTCTACAACCATTCTCAAGGGTTTGGAGGTCAGATCTGAAGGAGCCAAATTTCTTAGGATCTCTACATACAGGTGGTGCATAATTTAACTATATTTGGGTGCCAAATTGAAGAAAGGAAAGAAATTGATCTTGTCCATACTTGCATGTTGCCATTGGAGGTCTAGGAGGACTCACAACTCTCTCTTTATTATATCTTGGAGGCATCTTCAACCATAGATTCTATATTTCTTCTATATTATCCAGATCTGTATATCTCTTGTATGGAGGTCAACTTATATAATAAATAAAGGTCAGATGTGAATTTTTTGGTTATTTCATTGTGTTATTCTCTTGTATCTTATTATTTCATATATTGTTGTTCCATATCTATCCACTATATGCTATAAAACCCCTAGAAGCAACTCTAGTGCAACTTTGGGGAAAACAATCTGCAAAAATATTCAATAAGCAACACACACAAACAAGTATTAAATCCCTAAGTTCTTGGAAAGTTTGCTTGGGAACACTACATTCTTGTAAATAGGTGCATTTCCGGTAGAATTCAACGCCCCTCATTTGCTAATTCTACACAATTGAGTTTGCATTTTTGAGTTTGATTGTTTGAGGGTGGAGTTGCAAAAAACCCTCTAACGTTTAATTTTGTGTATATGGCTCAATTTCAGGAACTATTAGAGTTATTGAACAATCTAATCCTCTCTTCTCTAGACAATATAGTCACAATTAAAAAAAAACACTTTGCATTATGTCGTAACATGCTTGCAAGTCATGCAAGCAAAAGAAACATTGTTGCAAACTCAGACTCGAATTTTTAGCGAGGCACTCAATCAAAAGAATATTCGACAACATTTTGAACTATACATTGTTCAAAACCCTATTTTCGAAGATGATGAAGATGATGTTGATTCAGATTAACATCCAACACAACAAAAACTCAGTGAGACAGCCCCAGATTCAAGTACAAATGACGTTCAACTTTCTCTTTCCAATCATATCATCAGACCTTGGAAATAAATCAGAACAATAGACACAAAACCAGTATCGGATATGAAAAGGATGTGACCTTTCATAATTCAGATTACACTAAACCAATCCAGTTCCAGAGTGTTGGACTGCTTCAAGAAAGTTCACATTCATGTGCTCCAATTCAAGAGTAGATTCCAATATGCCAATATTGTCAGCGAGTTGTCCACATGGAAGATCAATGTTTTGATCTTCATCCTTGTGAGCTTTGTGGAAAGCACAATCATCCTACAAATAGTTGTTTCAAATGCAAGACAACCGAAACAGTGAAGAACCACTATGGGTGGATGACTTCTTGGTGATGGTCATCAATAGTCAAGAAGATATGTCAGTCATGCCAACGAATTCACACTCAAGTATTAACAAATATTGCAGTGGAGGGATTTGCATCTTCTCACCTTGTACCTGACAAGGGGGGATAACATCAATGATTGGCAGTCAGGCTTCAAGTTTCAAAGTCTTATCAATCGAGCGGTGACAAGCGAGCGTGATAAGAGAATGTGATTGTTTTGTGGTTTTCCTTAAAGCACCACTTAGAAAAAGACTTACAACTTCTGCTAGACAATGGTTCGTGGTTTCCCTTAAATCTCAACTTGGTAGAATACATTCAACTTCTGCTATAGAAAATTTTCTGGTCATCTTTAAACCAGCATTTGAGAACACTTCCAATTAGTAGAATACATTAGCTTCATCTTCCAATTAACTTAGGAAATGTTCCAGGAACCATTAATCCCTAGAGCCAAGTTCCCTAGTTTTTGGTCATTCGTAAACCACCAGAATGGTTTGTGGTCTTCCTTAAACCACCATCACCATTTAGTAGAAGACATCAACTTTTGATAGCCATTCGGTTTACGATCATACCAAAACCACCAGATTCAGAGAGCACATTTATCGATCAACAACTACACACTTCCATATTTTAGCTGCCCACTTCCAGACTTCAGCTCTCTTCTTGGACTCACATACACCTCTTTGGATTAAGGGGGGGATGTTGGAAACCTAATCCATTTAGGGTTACAATATTCCTCACTTGACAAAATATGAAAATTCAAATGATTGTAATGATCATCGGGAGTCCAAGAGACCTTGGAAGATGAATCCAATGGTCAATCAAATTGTATTAATAGATGTATCATATTGATGAATAATATGTAGTTCACGCTTATCTTAATTTAGCATTGCAACACTTGTGTTTAAGGATTGTTTATGGTTCTAGTATGATTTTCCCTTCTTCATTAATATTTGGTAAAATAGTTTGGAATGAGATGTTGTTGTTCATTACCTTCTTTAAGCAAGAAACATGGAAGACTGGATGTACACGTGAAGATGGAGGCAACTCCAACTTGTAATCCATATTTCCAATCCTTTGCAAAAATTTATAGGTGCCATAATATTTCAGTGATAATTTAGTGTCCTTCTTTTGTTGCTTGAGGTACATCTTTTTATATGGTTGTAGCCTCATAAATACACAATCCCCCACTTCAAATTCCCTTTCACTGCGATGTTGATTTGCTTGTTGTTTCATCCTATTTTGTGCCATAACCAAGTTGTCCTTCAATAGTTTGAGAACCTCATGTTGATTCGCTATGTGGTCCTCCACTGCTTGAACATTTTTATTTCCTTTCAATGGTGATGTAATGGATGGAGGATGATATCCATAAAGTGCCAGAAATGGATAAATTTTTTATGAAGTATGGAAGGATGTGTTGTACCACCATTCTGTGAAGGAAAACCACTTGACCCATTGTGTATGTTTATCGAATTCAAAACAAAAAAGATATCCTTCTAGTCATTTATTCACAATATCATTTTTCCCATCGGATTGAGGGTGGTAGGACGAGTTGTGAGCCAATCGAGTACCCAAACAAGAAAATAATTCATTCCAAAAATTTCTAGTGAAAATTGGATCTCTGTCACTTACAATAATCTTTGGGACTCCATGTAGCTTTTGAAATGTTTCCATGAATGTTGCAGCTATTGTACTTTCTTTAAAAGGATGAGAAAGAGAGAAAAAATTGGCATACTTTTTTAGTCGATCAACTACTGCCATGATGAAATTCTTTCCTTCGGATTTTGGTAAACCTGTAATAAAATCCATTGAAAATTCTTTCCAATGTTGACTTGGTATAGATAATGGTTGTAGGAGACCTGGCATCTTGATCGTTTCTCCCTTATTCTGTTGGCAGGCCAAAAATTTAAACACAAACTTTTGAACATCGGTTTTAGGACCTTCCCAAAAAAATCCTTCTTGATCCTGTGGTATGTTTTCAAGAATCTTGAATGTCCTCCTATAGGAGAAGTGTGCAATTCCAGAAGGACCTTTTGTTTGAGTTGGGAATTCTTACATAAATATAAGCAATCAGTGTACCATAGAAAATCATTCTTCCATACAAAATTATCTAATGAACTTGGGTCCTCATGTTGTTGTTGAATGATCTTGCATACCTCTTCATCTTGCTTCCATTTTATCCTTGCTTCTTCGACCCAATCAGATTGTGGAATAGAAATAGCACATAGTGAACCTTTTGTTTCTTCTTCTTTCCTTGAAAGGGAATCTGCCACAACATTATGTTTTCTTTTTTTATAGATAATTTCAAAGTCATAACCTAACATCTTTGTGACCCATTTTTGTTGCTCTTTAGAAGATATATGTTTCTCCAAGAAGTACTTCAAACTATCGTGATTTTTTTTTTACCTTGAAGTGTCTTCCTAGTAGGTAAGGGCATCATTTTTGAAATGCATGTAGTATGGCCAACATTTATTTTTCATAAATGGGTTTGACTAAGTTTTTTCCTTTAAGTTGGTTGCTTTCAGAGGAAAGGGGTCTTCCTTCTTGCATTAAAACTGTACCAATTCCATGGCCCGAGGCATCACACTCCACAATGAATGTTTTTGTAAAGTCCGGTGTGGCCATGACGGGGGTAGTGCACATAAAATCCTTAAGTTTTTCAATAGCTTTGGTTGCCTCTTCAATCCAACAAAATGCTTCCTTCTTTAATAATGATGTTATAGGTGCTGCTATTTGACCATAATTCTTGACAAACTTGCGATAATATCTGTTAACCCTAAGAATCCTCTAAGTTTCTTCAAGGTTTTGGGAATCGACCATTCCCTCATAGCTTTAATTTTGTTAGGGTCCACTTTTACACCTTCATGAGATACATTATGACCCAAATATTCCACTTCTTAAACCCTAAAGGAACACTTGGAAGGATTTGCATAAAGTTGTTGCTCTTCCAATAGTTGTAATACTTTGTCAACATGTTGTACATGCTTTTCCCAATATTTATTGTAGATTAGTATGTCATCAAAAAATACTAACACAAATTTTGTAAGGAAGGGATTGAAAATAGATTTCATCAAGCTTTGAAATATTGAAGGTACACTAGTAAGTCCAAATGGAATAACCAAAAACTCATAGTGACCTTCACATGTTATAAAAGTTGTTTTAGGAATGTCTTCCTGCCTCATTCTGATTTGATGATATCCCAAACGAAGATCTAGCTTAGTAAATAATTTTTCTCCATTCAATTCATCTAATAATTCATCAATGACAAGAATAAAAAACTTATCTTTGATCGTCATTTTGTTGAGTTGTCTATAATTTGGGCACATTCGCCATGAACCATCCTTTTTTGTAACCATCACCACTAGTGAAGAGAAAGAACTTTGGCTAGGTCGAATGATGTCAACCTCTAACATGTCATGGACCATGCACTCAATCTCACTCTTATGTGCATATGGATACCTATAAGGCCTAATGCCAGGTAGTACACTTCCTGGTTGCAAATGGATAACATGGTCATGATTTCGAGCAGGTGGAAGACCCTTAGGCATTTCATCAAATAGCTTGGAATGATTGTTGATAACTATTTGGAGGTGTAATGGAGCAGAGGATATAGATGTTTGAACATCAAGTGAGAACAATTGTACAACTACACCCCGGTTTCCCTTTTTGAGTAATTTTGTCATGCTATTAGATCTTATCACTTTGGAAGGTTTCCCTTGGATACCTATAAGCTCAATTTCCTTGCCATTTGAGGAAAATATCATGAAAAGATCTTGAAAATTAAGAGCCATTGCTCCCAATGATTGTAACCATTGGATCCCTAATACAATATCAACACCTCACATTTGGATGGAAATCATGGGGCTATCCAGAAAATACTCTTCCATGTTGAGCTTAATACTATGGCATTTCCCTAAACAATTTATGGTACCTCCATCTACAATCATTACTTGAAACTATGGTGCAGGATATACAAAGAAATTGAGATCTTTTACTAATATGTAATTGATGAAATTACGGGTACTACCAGAATCAATCAATACTGTTACATTTTTCTTTTTTATGTATCTTTGTATCTTGAGGGTTTGTGGAGTATTGATCTCGACCAATGCATGCAAATATTGTTGGAGTAGTCTCTTCTAGATCTGGATCTTATGGTGGTTTTGATTCCTGATCTTCTTCCTCTTCACAGTCTATGGAGAATAATTTATTTTCATTGCATTTATGTCCCTTATTGTACTTGTTGTCACAATTGAAACATAGTCATTTTGCTCTTCTTTCATCCATTAATTGTTGAGGTGTCAACCTCGTTAGTTGAGTTACGCTTGTCTTATGACCCCCAAAATGATCTATGTTTGTTGTGTATGCTCCAATGGTAGACTTGTTTGTAGCCTTATTTTTGGATTGAATATGAGGAGCACACTACATGGCTTCCATAATATTTGCAGAATGTATTAAGAAAATCTCATGTTTGATGTCTTGTTTTAATCCACCCATGTAAGCTTCCAACAATTGTTCATCACTTATGTCATCCACCCTTATGGCCAATACCTAAAATTACGAATTATAATATTCAATATCACCTAAATGTTTGATTCTTGTCAATTGACTAAAGTAGTCATGTTCCCACACTTTCCCATATTGTGTTTATAAGTCTCTTGCAAATAAAGCCCAAGTATAATGATAAATAGGGGGCTTCCTTTTAACTTCCCATTGATACCATTGATATGGTTTTATCTAAAAGTTCAAGGTTGCTATGTGAACCCTTTTCTTATCATCCATAATATTATGCAGTTCAAAATATTGCTCTATTTGGTTCACCCATGTAAATACCTTTGTTCCATCAAACTTATTTAATTCAGTCTTGGGAAATTTGAATTTAGGACCCCCGTAATTAACTCCACTATCAGAGTTAAATCCACTATAAAATGGCTTATTATCTGCAGGTTGTTCAAACAGAATACTACCTTTGTTTTCTTGAGTTCCTTGTGATTTGATATTTCCTTTAGAGAGACTCTCATCTAGAGCATGAAAGATCATTAAAGACATGGAATTTTGCAATTCCTTTGTGGATTTTTGTATTTCTTCTTTAATGTCATTCTTATTTTCATCTATCTTCTTATCCATGTTATTTTCCATTTCATCCATCCTATTTTCCATTTCACCCATATTTCTTTTCTTCTCATTCATATGCTTATCCATCTTGTTTTCCATTTCATCCATATTTCTTTTCATAGTTTCATTCATATTATTTTCCGTATGTTCCTGAGAATGTGTTAAATGCACATGTTTTAACATTCTACTACTCATTTCATCAACTTGGTTCTTTAATTGGGCTATCCTATTTTCAAAGTCTTCATTTTCTTTGAAAGTCACACTTGTGCTTTTATGAGGAGTACCAGAAATTTTTTGGAGGATCCTTTGAAACCACGTGACAAAATAATAATTCTACTATTTTTCCTCTTTATCACAATTTTTGAATCACCAAAAACCTCCTATATTCCAATAAAAAATTATGCCAATTGTAAGTTGCATACCTTTCAAGCCCTGAATTTGGAGTCTCTCCTCCTAGCCGACCTTCCTTCTAATGTATTTCTGAAATTTTAGCCCTTTTGAGTCTAAAATTTCAGCCTATAGTACTCTAAAATTTCCTCTCTGCAATGCCACGGGTATGACCAAAATTGGATGTTCCAAGTGAGAGTGAGGATAACTTTACCAAACCTTGCTAATTTTTGGCCTTTCTAAGAGAGCGGACTTGTACATAATTCCATGTGTTCAATATTTGATACCTGAATCTGAAAATTGTACCAGAAATACTACAGACTGGCCTCTTTCAAATTCAACTGATCTCACTGAATTTGGATCCTCTCTGAAAAAGATATGACGATTTTACCTGGAACACTTGTTTAAGACTAGTCAAAAACCCTATCTTCCACAAGGTGTATCTTTGAAAATATAATGACCTAAAAGCTGAAATTTCTACCATAGATACCTTGAAATTTCTTCTAAATAACCTCCAATTTTTGTTGTTTTAATCATCCCATAAAAAAATTTATAGCGAAAATGCTAAGATGACTTGCTTGGAGAAGAAAAACCCTAGGATCAATGAGCTTTGATACCAAATGTTATGATCTAATGCCTTAAAAATGATAACAAGTCAATAATTACATTCCACTTCGAGGGGGGAACCTCTTTTTACAATATATTCAATTCCTAATACAATATGAGATGAGATAAAATGCTCCTAAGACTAGGTCTCTTTGGTATCTATATAGGAGACAAATGGTACAATTATAATGAAAGGGTATCGTGAAGGGTTCTAGTCGACATACAATTATATTACTATAAATGTAATAATTCAATATCTAAAGGTTAATAAGGAGTTTTACACATAAAATAAAACTTTATCTAGGTCTTAACAATTATTGTACCAATAACATTAGTTAATATGGTATTAATAATGTTAGATGTGTTAGGCATAATAAGTTAATAATATTAAATGATATATTAATAGAGTGTATATATATTATTAGTGTGTCCATCCACACAGACACACACACACATAATGTATTATTCTTCTCTATAATTTTATCTCAAAGTAAATTGTTGTCCTTTTAACCAACTATAAACTTGTGATATAGTGTTTTCAAAGATGATAACACTATAACAATTATTTATAACACAAGTATGGTTTTAGAAAAAATAATTATAGAGCAATGACATGTCTTATTATATGGGATATTTAGTTGTCTCTCAATGCTCAAATTTTTTAAAGTAAATCGATCTCCACATTTTAAGTGTATAATCAAGTTTGTGGTTTTTTATTTTTTAAAGTAAATCGATCTCCACATTTTAAGTGTATGATCAAGTTTGTGGTTTTTTACAAGGTTGTAGTTCAATCTCAAAATCAAAACCACCGAGACAAGTAGTTGAGATATATTTTGACAAATCCTCCCCAGGGATTTTTTTTATGGAGTCAAGCAAGGTCAAAATAATTTCAACATTGCTATGGGCGTATTGTTCCTTTCTAATAGGAACATTATTAAGTTCAAAGCGAGTTTGGGATACGAGTATTCATCTTCTCTTAAAAATTGTAGTAGATAAAGGTATAAAGGGAGTGTAGGTATTTGGTGAGTCATCATTGGTAATCAAATGGATGAAAGGAGAGATGTTCTATTGGAATAACTAGCAAGGAAGTTTAAGGAGATCTCTTCCATGTTTAACAAATCGCCTTCACTCATGTATTCCATGAACATAATACACTAGCAAATTCACTATCAAAAGAAGGCTAGCAAGTGAAAGCACTGGAAGAGCCTATTAATGGAGTCTCGAAAGAGCCACGATCTTTATTGACTTTGAAATTTAGTTTTTATTTTAGAGGATAATTTCTTTGTTTATATTATACAAATGTTTTTTTATATAAGCTATGCACTGTTTAAATAATTGTTATTTTTTGGTATATATAGAGGTATTATTCATTAGAAATATATAGGGTGAGAATAGTTATTTTGATATGATATCTTATTTTTAACTCGATATAAATAGGAGATTTTTTTTTCGTCTGTCATGTACTTTTTAACTCATGCCTAGGCTTTAGAGCACATAAAGAATGTGATTCCCTTTGTTTACTAAATAGAAATCGTGAAAAAAAATCATGGAAAGAAGCATTATATTTGAAAAATTAAGTGTTAAATAACAATAAAAGATGTTTCCATTTTTTAAAATAAAAAAATTATTATTTTCACTTGAATAAATATAACATATACTTTATAATAAATTATAAAAGTATATTGAATAATAAATTAGTATCCCACGCAAATCCAAGTTTAATTTTGATGTTGAAATACTTTGAATCACATGAAAAACAAGGCTGAATAATTTTTCAAAGGATGCTTCTTAATTCTCATTCGTTGAAATACATTACATTGTCCGAAATTGAAATTTCATTACATTTTCCAAAATTGAAATTTTATATATATTAGATGTTTCTATTCAATCACAATGAAAAGGGTCATTTAATGATTAATCTAATTATCTCAAGTTTAAATTTTAAAAGAAATAATAGATAACGTGGTGAATCACTTATATTTTTATATTAATAAGAATTTATGGTATAATTTAGATGATTAGATTGTTGTTAGAAATACATGTGTTGAATAAATTATGGTAATTATAGAAAAACAATTAATTAAAACATAATTTATATTATATCAAAAATAGGTAATGTCGAAGCTAGCAATTGTGTGCCTTTTTTCAATTGATTAGTGTGCAATTGATACATTAATTAGAACAAAATTAAAATTTTAGATTATATTCTTTAAATTGATGAGTTTGTCATTGATATATTAATCATAGCAAAACGAAAATTCCAAGTTGTCTTTTAAAAACCCAACCTTAGACTTTTCAAAACTTAAACTTACTTCTTATTGTTTGCAAGAATAAATTCTTACAAATTGTTTACATATGTTACACATGATTTTGTTCATCTTGGTGATGTATTAACAATGGTGTACTCAGGCTTCCAACAAGAACTTTTTGCCTGAGAAAAGTGGATCTTGTCTCCTTCCAAAAACATATTTTCAAAGTGAGTTTGCAGGTTGCATATGGCCTAGGGTGCGAGAATCCCTCATTCTCGCAGGCCACCTTCATCTAGGGTGCGAACTTCTCGCGGTTTGCTCCTTACATAGGGTGCGAACCTGTTTTCAAGCTTGGAAAAGAGAAGAGGTCTTGAGGGTTCTAGAAGAGAATCTTCTAGAAAATGAGTTGGCATTCGTATGGTTGTCATTTTATTGACTTCTCAGATTTGATGGGATCATCCTCATCCATGTAACCATCTCTCCTTCTCCTATATATTGAAAGGTTTCTCATGGAAAAGTTTAAGCAAGATTAATTGAAGAATTGGTGAAGGAATTATGTGAAGAACCCTGCTTAGACAGAAGCTTGGAGACCCTAGTTGGTCTATCAAGAGGAATCCGATCTTCTTCATGCAAGTACAGAGCAAGTGTGTGTGTTAGAACCAAGGGTCACTGAAAGGAAGCTTGCGACATTAAGGCGATCAGGTTGTATCTTCTACTTTCAATTAATATGATACAAAGGCATGTCATTTTCCCATAAAGTCATTCTTACTTTATTGTGTAATTCCTTGATCATATGCATAAGTTGACATTGAATATATTTTGCTATCTTCACTTTGGTTGGTTTGTGTTGTCTTGGACTTGACCTCACGAGAGCACTGGAGCAAAGCGGGAGCAACAGAGACCCAAGGAAGTGATACAAAGGTATGTCACTTGTTCCTCCTTACTAGCAAATCAATGATTGCAATTTAGGAAAAAAGTCATGTCCTGTCCTGTTTTGTTCTAGATCCAGGTGGATCTAGGGAGATCTGTTAGTGTCTGCACCTACCGATTAGTCCGATAACAAAATTGGTGACTCCACTGGGGACGCAGCCCATTTTTTCGTGGTATTTGGTGTTTTTCCTTGGCCATTTGCTCATGCCTTACCTTTTTTCATTTCTATCAATCTCTGAGTCTTCAGGAGACCCCGACAGACTCTCTGGGTCCAGAAGTCCCTTCAAAAATTGTCTTTTTTCCAAATTTTGCCTAGTTTCAGTCATTCTCGCACTGAACCCTTCTTTTGCCTACGAGAACTACTGGAGTTCTCACCCTACTGTGCAATCCAGTGTGAACCTCTCGCACTTTGCTTGTGCATAGCCTGCGAGAATGCTCCATTCTCGCACTGTACACCATTGCTTGCCTGCGAACCCATTTTGCAAAATTTTGGGATTAAGGTTTTTGTATGCTCAGATGCCTAGATTTGTATGTGTGTCTGAAGAGAACTTCTTGGGCCACTAATTGATTGTTTCTTGACTTCAGATTTTGTGAATGATTAGTCTTCGGAAACCGGAAGCACTTCTTGTTCATTTTTCTCAACTGTCATCTCTCGACCTTTTCTTAGCAAGGATATAATCTCTGATCCTGGAATCTGAGTGATTGTTTGTTTGGGAGCCGGTGATTGGTTCAAGATTTGGGATCAATTGTCTTTCTCAATTGCTCATTACCTGGAAAATCATTGTCCTCATGCATTTGAAAAGACTAGCCTTGTCTTCTTGTCATTTTTGTCTTCATTGAAAGATTGGTTTTGGTTTTGTATGTTGCTTGTCATTAGTTATTTGTTTTCCTTAGTTCCACCACCATTGTGTGGTTCTTTTTTAAAAGTAAAAAACATTTTTCTTTTTAAAAGCATTTGTATTTTGAAAATATTGGAAATCAATTATTGAAATGGAACAAATAGAGAATTAGCATTGTTTGTGATTTGTTGATATCGCGTTTCAAAGAAGATTGTATATTGTAGTTCAATATTGTTCCAAAAGACTCCTCTTTCCCTCCTGTAAATAGGATTCATTGAACAAGAATTGATATTTTTCATTCCTATCTATGCATTGTTGGGTCAGAGTCGTACACAACATCGGTTTCATTTCTGTCACCTTTGAGTAACAACAACCTTTAATAATATTGCGCATTTTTTAAAATTTAACTAGTAACTCTTTTCTAGGACTCTATTACACCAACATTAACTAGGCTAGAGCTTTGGAATAGGCAGAGAGATACACTCTCCAAAGCACAAAATACACAATAACATCTTGTGTTAAGGAGTGTCAAATTCCATTTGCAACATTTTGTCCTAGGAAGCCCTTTTAACACAAGGGTCAAACCCGAGGTCGCATTGATATTGACAGAGTTACTCACCCTGCTTTGTTGATATCAGTGTAGAGATTACACGTATTACGGGGGTCACTTGAAGGTATACCCACAATGATGAGTGGAAGCCTCTCAAGTTGATTTTGGGCTAGATACCCTGCCCTTGCGTGTGGATCGGATTGTCGAGTGTCCACCCAGGCTTTATTGTTGTTGGTGGTAACCTTAGTGGCCTATCTTCTTGGGCTCTTACACAAGGTGACTATGAAGGGGAAAGTCTTCACGGTACCTAGAATCGACGTTGGCCAAACTCACTTGGGCTCCTTGGAGGGTATACCCACGATTATGTGTGGGAGCTTGCACCAGGGCGTAAGTCCGTTAAGCAGGTCATCAACGTAACTTTTCCACCCTAGCCCAGCCCCTTCTCGTCTCGTTGTTGCGACGTTGGACTTCATCACCAACTAGTGACTTCGGAATTATAAGGTCTTGTTTGCTTGGTGTTGTTTCCTAGATTTTGTTTACTAGCACATGTTGTTTGTTTACCCAAGTTGGCCATAGAATTTTCTTCGTAAGTTTTTAACTCATTCACAATTGACCCTCCACATCGTTCACGTAGAATGCAGGGCTTACCCCCAGAAAATCTGGAAGGTTCTCAACCCTTGCTTGCCAGCTCACCAGAGGGCTCTCCTCAATAGAGTGAATTCCAAGACGTCACCACCCCACAAGTGGAAAGAACCGACTCTCTAGAATGATTCCGAATTTCCAATTCTTGAGAGGACTTTCGACTTCACCCCGACTCCAAGAGACGTATTGTACGACTGAATTCTTCTGGAGAACTAGTTGTTCAGTCTTCTGGATCACAAACTAGGGCCTTTCCTAGGACCCGAGGGTCAAGATCCTTTTTGGGCTACTGACATTTTTAGATGGGACCTCTTTGGCTTGGGAGCAGGCGTTGATATCACTGTCTCACCTGAGCTACCCGAAACGTCTGATCCAGACGCAGTACCATTGACTATTGCTTACTATTTTCCTGGTACAGAATCTCCACAAGTCGACCACATCCTGACTCTCCCTTTACAAATGGCCCATTACACAGATACTACAAGTCTTCACACCGAGATTACCGCGACTAGCCAAGCCCCCATTGGCACACCACTTTTGCCCAGAGTCACCCCAACACTTCCACCTGGGTACCGTGCGTTAAATGCCTCTATTCCCGTTCCTACACAAATCACATTTGGAACTCCTAGTGGTCCCACTTCTTCTGGGCACTCTCCTCCCGGTTTCATTCCAACACTTCCTCCACCCCCTTTTAGAGGACCTTCTCCATCCTCTATTGGCGGCACTGATCCTAGTGGCACCATTCCGTCGTTCACACCAAATTACCAGAATCCTGTTGATAGACAATTTCACCAAGGAGGTTTGACTCAACCCCCCCTTGTAGGAAAAATTCCTATTGGAACACAAATCCAAATTGGAACACAACCCCCAGTTGGCACACAACCCTCGATTGGAGGACAACCCCCACCGACCCCACCCTATGGACAAAACATACCTCCATCCTTGGCCCAGTATTGGAACCATCTGATACAACATAACCCTCAATCGACTGGGGGGCAACAGCCTCCGGCTACATCCATTATACCTCCCGGTATAGGCCAACCATATCCAGGTACATCTAATCCTATTTGGGGCTCGAACGCTCAACCCTATGCCCCCATTCAACGGTACAACCCTACGAGTTACTTGCCTCCACAACAACCATCGAATCTGCTTGGATCTTCGCATTATATGCAGACTGCTTATGGTCCCACTGGTTTGCCAATGGGACTCCCCCCCCAAAGCCACCAGTACCCGCATGTGAATAGACAGCTACCTTTCTTAGCCACCCTGGACCTCTCGGATCTGTCGAGGATTTTAAATGACCTGATCCATCACTCTCCCCAATGGCTCGCTATTCCATCCAAGCTACCGTCTAACATCCCTAAATTTGATGGCAAAGCGAGAGAGGACCCGGAAAATCACGTCGTGAATTTTCACCTTTGGTGCTCATCCAACTCCTTGATAGATGACTCTATTCGTTTACGCCTTTTTCAACGAACTCTCATGGGTTCTGCCGCGAAGTGGTATATAGAATTACCATGGAGATTCTTCGTCGACTTCAACACCCTCGCTATGGATTTCCTCACCCACTACCAGTTACCAATCCGCTACGAGACAGGCACTGAGATTTTGAGTTCTTTCAAACAAAACAAAGCCACTCATATCTCCGATCACATTAACGAGTGGCGACGAAGACGATGTCTCATCAAACTTGAACTTCCCGATCAGTTGCTGGCAAAGTGGTTCACGAAATCATTCGTGAATGACATTGGTCGTGACATCGCCATGGGTGGAGTTGTCACAGAAGAACAAGCCATTAGTCATGCTCAATACCTTGACCTCGTTTACTCACAAACGGGTACTCTTTACGACTCACTCCCTGATGCACCTCGTCCTTCCACTTCCGCCACTTCAACTATTCATGTTGCTTCTCATGCAATCGATAGTCTGATTGGCACTTTCCATGCCCAACCACACTCTGCCTCTAGAAACAACCCCAAACCCATTTCTTCTAATGTTCAAAATGCTCTGTCTCCTACCCCTCCCACCGGTAAGACTTCTGAGGTAAATGTTGTCCAATCTACCCCCGCCGGTAAAAACAAATCCAGAAAGGGAAAGGGTAAGAATAAGGAGGACAAAAATACTTCACAAGTAGAGAGAACTAAAACTCCACCTGTTGACGATAGGGATAAGCACAAACCCTGATACCCTTGTCTTATCTGTGGTGATGATTACTACACTAAGGATTGTCCACGACGCATCGAGGTTACTAAGTTCCTTCAAGGGACCATGAAACTACCCACTCCAGTCGTATTGTCACAACCTTTCCCTTCTCAATAACAGGCCCAATTGGTCACTCATGACCAACCATCCCCCTCCACTACATCTTATGTCTTAATGTGTACAGGTGATTCAAAGAAAAGTGACATCACACTTACCAATTGAGCCAAAGATTATTCTCCCTCTAAAGAGAAGGTTGATGTTATACCTCCTTCATTGGTCCAACCATCTCCCACGACTCCACCTACCAATGGTCCTCTTCATCTCGAACGACCGAGCCTCAACACAGTTCTTCGCCCTCCTCCAAAGGGCGTCGTTCGGAAATCGGCTTTCAATCCTCATGCTCGTGCTGCCCAGAACTACAACATTGTTGAAGATCTGGCCTAAGCACCATTCGCGATGTCAACCCTGGAAGTCCTTCAAAATTGTCCTACACAACGGAAGGCACTGTTGAAAGCTATCGGTGGAATCGACCCGACGGATACAAATTTAATAATTTTTTACTTGGAAGATCACATCCCAAGGTTACCCCCTCAACTCGCATTCCAAATACAAGTGATTGTCTCCGACAAAAACATTTGTAGAACTGTCATCGACGAGGGTGCATCGATGTGTGTCATGTCTATTACCTACTGGAAAGCCATCGGCTCTCCCTCTTTGACTGAATCCCATAACACACTTAAAGCCTTCAATGGCTCTGGTCTTAAGCCTTACGGTGTCCTTCCTTCGTTGCCAATCACGTTAGAAGGAAAAACGGTCCAAGTTGAAGTGGAAGTCTTTGACGCTCCTCTCAATTACAACCTTCTTCTTGGCCGTAGCTGGATTGATTCCATGCGTGCAGTTGTGTCAACTCTTTTTCATGTTGTACGTTTCCCACATCAAGGAAAGGTAATTGTCGTCGACCAATTAGCCTTCTTTAACTCATATACGCATACTGGCAACATACCGTTCATCGCCAAAAACCCCCCCGGATATGAGAATGTCGGTGTAGGTCTTCTCAAAGACTCTTCGTTAATGGGTATCTTCCCCATTCCACTACCCGATGTTCCAAACTTGTATGTCACTTCAATCAACATGATCTCCACCTCAATTCACAAAACCCCTGTGTCTCACGACCCATGGATGGTACCCAACCCTGACGATCATCTTCGTTACATCGATGAAATATCTTTGAGTCCGGTCGAATCTGCCTATCAGGCCATTCAATCAGCAACCCCTTCTACCCCCTCTCTTGGTGATTTATCTCCAGATCATTTCCGCGTCATTTTTCCCACAAATGAGATGATTATGTCTGTCATGGAAGATACCCCCTGGAACGATGGACATCACCATTCCATCCTCTTCCTGGAACAACACACCATCGAGAACTACCAATGGATCTCAACCCCGTCGACCGTTGTCGTCATTTTAACCGTTCCCGAGTCCACACACGACGTGTTTTCCGAAGGGAACTTAAGCAATATCTCACCCACTCTTCACCTCGACATATCCATCAAACCTGGAATTGTTGAAAATGTGCATATCGGAGCTTCGTGTTCCCCTGATGAAATCGTCACCTACAAGTCAATTTTCAAAGAATTTTGTGACGTCTTCGCCTGAAAATATGAATAAATGCTAGGCATTGACCTCAACATTGTGATACATGAGATCAAGACATACCCAGATGCTAAACCCATCCAGAAACGCCTTCGTCTAGTTCACCCATGTAAAGCGGTCGCTATCAAACTTGAAGTCGAGAAACTTCTCAAAGCCGACTTTATTTACCCAGTGGCCCTCACTGATTGGGTTTCCAATCTTGTCCCGATCGACAAGAAACAAGGCACAATCCACATGTGCGTTGATTATAGGGATATTAACAAAGCTTGTCCTAAAGACAACTTTCCTACCCCCTTCGTCGATTAGATTGTCGACGATTGCGCTGGAAGTGAAATCTTCTCTCTAATGGATGGTTTCTTCGGATATAATCAAATCAATATTGTTCCTGAGGATCAACACAAAACCTCTTTTATTTGTCCTTGGGGCACTTTTGCTTATCAGAAACTTCCTTTCGGTCTTAAAAACACTGGCGCAACTTTCCAGCATGCTATGTCTTTTCCTTCCATGATATCAAGCACATCGTGCAGCCATATCTTGATGACTTACCCGCTCATTCCATGTGTCGGGTTGATCATCCCATACACCTCCGAGCCATTTTCCTCCACTGTTGGTTTTACCATATACGCTTGAATCCTCACAAATGTGTTTTCTGCATAGAATCCGACTGACTTATAGGCTTTATTGTGTCACGTCAAGGGATTAGGGTAGATCCTTTAAAGGTCGAGGTGATTCTCAATCTCCCTCCTCCTTCTACACTTCGCCAGTTACAAAGTTTGCAAGGGAAAGCAAACTTTCTTCGTCGTTTCATCCCAAACTATGTCGAGATAACTCTTGGATTTACGTGACTACTCAAAAAGGGGTCCAAGTTCGTCTGGGATATCATCTCAAACAAAGCTTTCGAAGCTCTGAAACTGTCCCTGACACGTGCTCCGCTTCTCTTCCCCCCCGATTACAGTCACGATTATTTCTTCTACCTCGCAGCCTCGGATTACACCATTGCTATGGTTCTTGTCTAGGAGGATGATTCTCATGACGAACATTTTATATATTACTCGAGTTGAAGTCTAACGCCTACTGAAACCAAGTACTTACATGTCGAAAAATTGGCCTTGGCAGCCATCCAAGAAGTTCAACATTTACGGCACTATATCCTCTCTTCCAAGACTACGGTAATTTCTAACTGCAACCCTATGCAACACATTCTCACATGTCAATTGCTAGGGGGAAAATACTCCAAATGGATCGTGATACTCCAGGAGTTTGACTTGGAATTCGAACGAGCTAAGTCTAAGAAGTCCTTAGTGTTTTCCGAGTTGATATGCGACTTTCCCTACTCTGAAACGGAAAATGTAGCAGCCGATTCATTACCCGATGAATACCTTTTCCTAATCAGTTCCGATGATCTTTGGTACGATGATATCATCATATATCTCAAAACCCAGACTTTCCGGCCCAATTTGTCCAGTACTAACCAGCATCGAATACGCTACCAAACCCGTCAATATATTATCCTCAGTGATACCCTTCATCGTCGTGGGATTGACTCAGTTTTTCGACGTTGCCTCACATTTGACGAAGCTGAGAAAGCCTTAAATGATTGCCATTTTGGAGCCTGTGGTGGTCATATGTACGGGTATGCTACTGCCCAGAAGATCTTACAAGCAGGGTATTTTTGGTCTTCTTTATTTAATGATTGCATAATCGTCGTCCAAAAATTCCATGCTTACCAGACCTATAACCCTAAAATACGGTCACATCCTTCTCCTCTTCACCCTGTGGTCTCCGTTGGTCCCTTTGCGAAATGGGGTATCGATTTTATGACATGTCACCCCCACTCGGTTGGGGGGCATGGATACATTATTGTATCCGTGGATTATTTTATGAAATGGGTCGAGGCGATGCCGACATTTGACAATACTGGAAAGACAGCAGCATTATTCATTTTCAATCACATCATAGCTCGTTTTGGTGTTCCTCAGGCTATCATCAATGATCACGGTAGCCACTTTAGAAACTTCATGATGTCCGAACTCAATGAAAATTTGGGTCTTTGCCATGAAAACTCAATTCCCTATTACCCACAAGCCAACGGCCAAGTTGAAGCAATTAACAAAGTTCTCATAACCATGCTTCGACGAATGATAGGGATTCACAAAACAAGTTGGCACACAATGTTTTTTTCAACATTGTGGGCTTACCGAACGTCCGTTAAGTCTGCTACCGGGTTTACACCATTCTGGTTAGTCTATGGTCTAGAAGCCATCCTCTCGATTGAATGTGAGATACCCTCCTTAAAACTAGTCGTCGAACTCCTACCAAACACTTCTGCCGAGGAAGAATGTCTGTTGTATCTCATGCGATTAGACAAAACTTGACGCGATGGTACCCTAGTCATAGAATCCCAGAAGAAACTTGTCAAGGCCCAATACGACAAACATGTCAATCCTCGCGTTTTCTCCAAAGGAGATCTGGTTCTCCTTTATGAACAAGATCGAGATATGATAGGAGCTGGAAAATTCGAAGCCATGTGGTGAGGTCCTTATATCATTAGACGAGTTTTGGAGAAAGGAGCTTATGAGTTAGTAGATTACGACAGTATCCCTTTAAGTGAACCTAGAAATGGGTTGTACTTAAAGAAGTACTATGCATAAGATCACATGTGCACGAGTACTTGTATTTTATTGTATCATACTTCTTGTGTGTTACTGTAGTATGTTTTTTTCGGTATCTAGTCTTTGCCCTTATGTTATGTTGTGTTTGGTTTCCAGATGTCGAAGTCTTCGCTACCCCACATTGGCTTCGCTGATGGCGCTAGCCGTAGTACTCAAAACCTTGCTTCTGCTGTGTGGGCAATTCACTCCCCTACAAACGAACTTATCACTCGACGAGGTGTGTGCCTCGATCGTGCGACCAACAATATTGCAGAGTATAGCGCCATTATCGAATTGTTGATTGATGTTATCTCGCTCGGTATCCGTCACTTGGTTGTACGACTCGATTCGCAGCTAGTAGTACTACAATTAAGTAATGTCTATGCTATTCGAAGTCCTACTTTATTATGGGTATATTTACGAATTTGCCTCTTGGAACGTTATTTTGATTATATTGAGTATCAACATATTCCTAGATGTCTAAATACATTAACTGATGCATTAGCTAACTATGTATTAGACAGACATTTGGGCCATTTATAAACCAATCACATCACATAACACAAGATAAGCCAGTAGAAGGCGTACATATGTATATAACAATCAAAAAGTTTTTTACAAAAAAGTTATGTCCAAGGACCAAAATTTCAAAATCTGAATCTCATAGCTTCTACAAAGTAACGTCATGGATGACGCTCACGATAACACATGACTGCTCGGGCAACCCTACGAAGCAGTCGGCCAATAGACTCTGACACGCCCACCGTATGGCGTTGATAACGCCGCGGGACCTCTCCGATAGGCATATCCGGAATGTCAGCAGTCAACCCCTCTAAGTTTTGTTCCACTGCCTCATTATCTTCAGCGTCCCATCGTGGCACTGGAGCCACCTCTCCTCGTCGCTAAATAGGAGAGGTACCCGGAGGTTGATAAGGCCCCACATCTGTGTCATTCAAAAGAGATTTTTGATCAGTTCTTGAGAAAACATAAAAACATTTGCATATGATAAAACTCGCAAAAACATTTAAAAAGTGAAAAAATGTGTACTTCTTACCTAGATCTCCCCACTGAGCGTCCTCAGGTAGGGCCAAATCTGGATCTCCTCGAAAACCAAACCCGACATAGGCATAATCTTCGACCATCAGCATCTGTGGTTGTAACCAGTCGAAGAAGGAATCATTATATTTGATAATTGGCCCAGCTACATGTCAAGCCATGAGGTTGCACCACCTCAGCATCCTCGGATCCTCTAAAGTCGGTAAACCCCACTCAACCTGCAACCTCAGCAAGGGAACCCTCTCAAGAAAGAAGGACACCAAAAGTGATCCATACCCAAATTGCTTCAGGTCACCTTTCCTACATTTTGTCAACTGCCTCTTTATGCTACGAAGGACTGCGTCTGACTAGTTAAAAACCCGAGGCTCAGTACACTCTATGGCGTACTGAAAATAGCTCTGGAGAGCCATCAGTGGAGTAGTGCTCCCATCCATATGAGAAATGGTGAACAGGATATTGCGAAGGGTCAAATCCTGAACCCCCCAAATGGCCACCTTTCCTTTGCTTCTTTCCGCCTCTGGAACACAGTATCGATGACAATACTCACTCATAGGCAACCCACCACCTCGGCTACCGGTCAAGCTAGCGTGATACCCATGCCGTGACAATCCTGTTAGGAAATAAATGTCCTCGATATCCAAGGACAATGTGTGGACCTCCACGTGGAATACTTGTTGGTCCACGTCCCACATATGAATGAGGTACTCCAACAGCCTGACTTAAGCCCTCATACCCAGGATCCGAAAGAATTTCAGGATACCACAATCTCGTAAAGCGGCAACGATGCCCGGGTCATTCTCGGCAATAGCATCATCTTATTCATGCTCTCTTTCGCACCACTTCAGAACCATTGTGACGGTCAAATGCCTACACAAGAACCATAAGAAGAGGGTCAACAACTCTTTTCAAGCCTTGGCACATTTTTCATTGAGCAAAAATCAAAGAAAATTTTCATTTTGCGGTTCTCGCAGGTGCCCCTTTAACACAGTGCAAGGTTCTCGCAAGTGCCTTTGGGGCCACCTGCGAGAATCATGCATTCTCGCAGGTCCCATATGGCTAGCCTATGAGAATGTCTGGGCGCAAATTTTGGCCCTAAAACAAACTCAAAACTTGAAATTTGCCAATCAAAACAAAAAATCGAACAATGAAAAGGTAGAAGACAAGGAGCTTACCTCACTGACAGAGACGGTTCGCCAAACGGTTGTTCGTACCTTCTGCAATCGAGCACTGAATTTCAAGGGCAAAAGAGGGGTTTTGGGCTAAAATCTTGGCAAAGTTACAATGACTATGGTAAAAGAATTTTTACCCACTTATATTTACTTTTTACCATTTTTGTTGGTTTTTATAATTGTTTTATTCATCAAACCTAATGCCTAATAGCCCTATGAGTGTGACTTTTTGCAGACATGACGAATTCGAAGTCCACACAAAGGAGTATGGATCTTTTCTTTTTTTTATTGCATGTTTAATTATTTTTTATGGTTTTTAGACAAAACCTCGAGCTTGGTCTTTGTTCATTCTCACGCTCGAAAATACATGAAAACGTAATCGAGCACACTTTTATCACTTTTTTGGGCTCATAAAGGTTATACGAAAAAGGAACCCCCTGGAGTCCTCTTTAAGCTCTTTTCAGACTCTCTAAACATGAAAAGATTGTCGAGCGATCTTGCTATTTTCACGCTCGTTAAAGTATCTGAAGAAAAAATCTGTTAGGCGATAATTTATCTCTTTTTCGATCTCATCAGACTATTTTATGAAAAATGAACTGAGAGAGTTCTCTTTTGAGTGTTTTTCCAGACTCTGTAATCATGAAAAACCTTCGAGTTTTCTATTTTTGGACTCGTTAAACAAACATCGAAAGACCCATAATGGGACCAAACCACTCCTTCCTAGGGTTCGTTAAACATACTCTGAGGGACTCGTCCGAAGGATGAGCTTACATCAACAAGCATATGTTATCCTCCTCAAGCTTGCGTAAAAATAAAGAGGTACTCGCCAGAAATGGTGGGGGAAAATTTGGGAAAGGGATGTGTTTTCATATTCAGATTATTGACAGTCGGTGTCACTCTTGAACATGACACCTCCTATTCGATATTTGAAGCAGGTTTGAGAAATCCATTTGTCTCTCATTCGACTTGCCACAAGGTCATATCCCGGTTCGTCTCTGAGTCAGTGTTGCCAAATCACTTGTCGTGTCATTCATATGTTCAAGAAAAGTTCATCTAAAACCTCTATTGAGTCAACCATCTGCAATCATCCATTCTTACCGAGTCGGCCTTCCCTGTGTCCATGTCCATATGTATTCATACTTTGTTTCACCTTCAAACTCTGTCACTTATTTCATGTCATTGATGGGGGATACATCAAGGCCCTCCTATGACGAGTTTTGTTCCGTCGACTCCATCTCATTATCCGGAAGCAAGACTTAGAAATTATTTGGTACCTTGGAACTTGCATGCCTCAATGGCAGGTTCCCTCGCTTTCGACAGTGGGTTTTCATTATTGAACCGTGATCGGGAGATTCCATTGGATGTTCGACCTCAACTCATTTATTCACATTCATTGGATTGTACTCGTGTACCTTGGGAGTTATTGACATTAATGGTGATTTCCCTCGCACTTGTTAACGGTTGCATCATTGACTGGTAATCAAGTGGTTTCTACCATATTCGACTTTGGCACATGTAATCACATGGTTAGATTTGTACTTTCAGGTGATGGGATTGAAGACTCTGGGTTTCATCTTTTTTTATCCAGGATGCTATGGAGTATGTATGATTTGCCTCGACACATAGATCCACTTTGTATGTCTCGTGGCTATGTCGTCTGAATTTGAGTCTTCTTGCATAGATCAACAGTGTATTCTTGGTGGCTATGCGATATTTTGACGGCATGGATCCATGGTGTATGATTGGTGGCCATGACCCATGTTCATGATGTCATCCATTTGTGATCTGAGTATGGGGATGCCTACCTCAAAATTGGTATTATATTCTGCAGATGCTTGGTTGTTTGTAGGTTTCCGATTAGGTGCACTCCTGGTTTCCGACACACACACGCAGTTTACAAAGTATATAGGTTGTCACTGATTCCAGCCTCATACTTTGGGGGGCATTCTGTTACACATGATTTTAGTCATCTTGGTGATGTATTAACAATGGTGTACTCAGGCTCCCAACAATAAATTTTTTCCTAAGAAAAGTGGATCTTGTTTCCTTTCAAAAACATATTTTCAAAGTGAGTTCGCAGGCTGCATATGGCCTAGGGTGCGAGAATCTCTCATTCTCACAAGCCACCTTCATCTAGGGTGCGAACTTCTTGCGGTTTGCTCCATACATAGGGTGTGAACCTGTTTTCAAGATTGGAAAAGAGAAGAGGTCTCGAGGGTTCTAGAAGGGAATCTTCTAGAAAATGAGTTGGCATTCGTATGGTTGTCATTTTACTAACTTCTCAGATTTGATGGGATCATCCTCATCCATGTAACCATCTCTCCTTCTCCTATATATTGAAAGGTTTCTCATGGAAAAGGTTAAGCAATATTAATTGAAGAATTGGTGAAGGAATTGTGTGAAGAACCCTACTTAGACAGAAGCTTGGAGACCCTAGTTGGTCTATCAAGAGGAATCAGATCTTCTTCATGCAAGTAAAGAGCAAGTGTGTGTCTTGGAACCAAGGGTCACTGAAAGGAAGCTTGTGACATCAAGGCAATCAGGTTGTATCTTCTACTTTCAATTAATATGATACATCGGCATGTCCTTTTCCCATAAAGTCATTCTTACTTTATTGTGTAATTCCTTGATCATATGCATAAGTTGACATTGAATATATTTTGCTATCTTCACTTTGGTTGGTTTGTGTTGTCTTTGAATTGACCTCACGAGAGCACCAGAGCGAAGCGGGAGAAATAGAGACCCAAGGAAGCGATACAAAGGTATGTCACTTGTTCCTCCTTACTAGCAAATTCAATGATTGCAACTTAGGGAAAAAGTCATGTCCTGCCCTGTTTTGTTCTAGATCCAGGTGGATCTAGGGAGATATGTTAGTGTTTGCACCTACCGATTAGTTCGATAACAACATAATATAATAAAAAAATAAAACACAATTCATTGTTATGCAGAACTTGCCCCTCATTGTATACTAGGGCATCTAGGGTTTTATGAGTACCCCCCTAAAATTGTTGACTCTACTTCTTTCTCTCTACATTATTTATTTGATTTCCTTCCTCTTGTTAAAGGAGGAGAAGGATGTGAATTCTTCTTTAGAACTTCTGCAAAGGAAGGAGATTTAGAGGCTTCAAGGGTCTCTTATCCCTCTCTTTCTTCACCAATCTCCTCATTTGAAGATGGATCCTTTTCATGGGGTTATATATCGAAACCCAAATTGAAGTCCCATCCTTGTTAGATGGGGTCGATACTACAGTTTCGGGTTTTGTTTCCTTCCCATGTGAAGTTGCACAAACCCCAAGTGAGGTCTCATCTCCATCATTTGACATTGTATTTTTTGTTTTATTTTTTTCTTTTGTTGGTGGCCCAAATTTGCGCTATGAGTTGTTCTTCTGAGAATCTTTCTTGATCGATCCCTCTTTTTCTTCCTACTGAAGTTCCAGAGATCCAAATATGTTGTTGGAGGGATTAGATGGGTCTGCCTAAGACCTTTTGTCAGGCTGAATTCCCCTGGGTTGTTGTTTCTTATGCTTTAAATAAACCTTGCACAACATTATTTTGAGTTGGAGTCAACTTAGAAGATGGTTGAGTTTCTTGGGCTTTAGGACAACTTTTGAAAAAATTCCCATACTCATGGCGAAAGTTACATTTGAAGGAAACCTACTAATAATCAAGGGCCTCAAGATGAGTCAAACCCTCCAAATTGAGGTGAAACACCTCCAATGGTCCCTTTTCAAAGTCAATTTTCACACACATTCTAGCACATGTGAAAATGTTATCCTTAGGTTCATCATGAGTTATAAAATGGCCCAACTTATCTCCAATATCTTTAAAAGACTTTTCTCCCCACAAAATAAGGCAGTAGTCTAAACGTTCTACCTTTTGGATGTTTTTTGGTAACTTTTTCCATTTGATTTTGCCCAAAATCTGGTGATGAATGATTGGATATACATATTTGAGTTGGAGAAGAGAGAGAGAGAGAGGCACATCTTTGGGAGAGGACATTCTATACTTGTTTGAGTTATCTCTTGGCATTGTATTGGCTATCTATAATAAGGAAGTTTTATTGGGTTTTATTCCCTTAGAGGGTTTCCCAGGATAAATGTTGTGTCTCTTGTGATTATGTATTTCTCAGTGATCTTGTCTTATGTTGTTTTTATCTATTGAAATGCAAAGAACTATAATAATGGCTTAAACATTAACATGGTATCAGAGCCAAGCTGAAGAGAGCATCTTTCACAAGAGAAAAGTGAAAAATGTCACTGTTGTCGTAAATGCAAATTAGGGATTTTTGTTGTGAGGTATTTCAACCATTAAACCATCTAGAAAAGTGTGCCCTCCCTCACGGATCATTTTGGCACCTTCAGTGCACCTTTTCAGTGGCTAGATCTCCCGAAAAGTGAAACCCTAGTTTCACAAAGTACCAGAAAACCAGAAAACCAGAGTACCAGAAGTAGTAGAAAACCAGAAGCACCAGTCCAGAAATCCGCAGATCAAGTTTGAGGGGGTAAAAGTTGGATTTTCAAAAATTTGACTGCACCATCTTACTCGCCTCAGATCAGCGGAGCTTTCCCCTGGATCAGAATTTCAAATTTTGAAGTTTGAAAAAATAGGGTTTCCTCATAAAACCCTAAGTTGCAGTTGCATTTGCAGTCTCAGAACCAGTTGCAGTTGCAGTACCAGTTACAGTTGCAGTCGTACTACCAGTTGTAGTCACCCTTGAAGTTTTTAAAGAGTTGGTAATGATTATCGTTACTGCTAGATGGTGCCACCACCTGCAAATGCTATCAAAGGTATGTACTCACGTATGTTTAAATGGTTAAACTTTAAAGAGTATTTGCAGGAGAAGGGATCTCTTGCCATAGATCTAGAAGGATCTTAAGATCCAACACATTCAGAAGTACAATGTAACTCATGTTTGATTATTTCGATGTGCATCTATTTGTTATGACATTATGTTGAAGCTATGATCAAATTATTAGATGGATTAAAGTAGAGATCATAGAGTTTATTCTCTAACCTAACCTTCTGTCAAGGTATCATAGTGTCTTAGTACAGAAGACAGGTTGAAGAAATCACTCGTCATCTTGAGTGAAGGAGAATTGGAAGAAAAGCAGGCACACTCATTCTTGAAGACAAGGCTCTAGGTTTGATTAATCAAGTTCATAAGATTCAAAGGTACACATGACAAATTGATGACTACCCCTTTACAAGTAACCATTATAGTTGAGATAGCAGTCTCTTACTTGGTAGCATATAGAGGTAAATACTTAATTTAATTATTTTCCTAATACAACTAACACCTCCACTAGGAGAAACCTCGTGTGTTAGTTCCAGGTTGCCATGGAGGAATGTTTGATCACAACACTATGAGAGTATTGACCTCATTTCGTATTGTATTCCTTACCTTTAATCTTTGCTTTAGACAAGTTACAAGTAATAGCTCTAAAGGAGCTATTGTGATGATTGTTCGTGCTATTACTTTATATTATCAAAAGGATATTACTCTTGCTTGTTGTTTTGTTGACCTTGCTCCAGGTCACATGTAATAACCCTGAGGAAGCTATAGTGAAGGTTACAGAAGGCAACGTGCTAAAGGAGAGACCATAAATGAAGCAATCATCATTGGAAAAGAAGAAGGTGGCTTGCATAAGCTAAAGGGTCACTCAGAAGCTGCCATGACCCACGCCATTGAGAATCCATGTGAACTTTGGCATAGAATATTAGCTCACATTAAATACAAGGCGCTACCATACATATGCAAACCGATCACAGGTTTACCAGAACTCAAGTTTGACCATGAAGGCATGTGCAATGGATGTGCACAAGGGAAGAACATCAAGAACCCTTTTTCTGAAGAGAGACAACAAAGCAAAAGGAGTCTTAGAACTCATTCATTCAGATGTGTGTGGCTCAATGCCATCGTACTCCATTAGTGGGTATGTATACTATGTATCATTTATTGATGATTATTCTTGTAAGACCTGGTTGTATTTCTTGAAATCTAAAGATGAAGTGTTCAGCAAGTTCAAGGAATTCAAAGCCTTGATAGAGAATCTTTCTGAAAGAAAGATAAAGATACTCAAGTCAGATAATGGAGGAGAATACACCTCAAAAGAGTTCGTGAACTTTTGTAAATATGTTGGGATCAAGAGGGAACTAACTACTCCCTATAATCCTCAACAAAACAGTGTGGTTGAAAGAAAGAAAAGAATGATAATGGAAGTCATGAAGACCATGATCCACGATCATGATCTTCCTATGTGCTTATGGGCAGAAGCAACAATGACAACCGTATATGTGCAAAACCAATTGTCCCATAGTGCACTTGGGTTCAAGACTCTGGAAGAGATGTTCACTGGAAAGAAGCCAGAGGTAAGCCATCTCAAAATATTTGGATGCCCGGTATTTATACATATACCGAAAGAGAAAAGAAACAAGTTGGAACCCTCAGGAAAGAAGGGAATATTTGTGGGATACTGTGAGGTCTCCAAGGCCTTCAAGATCTATATACCAGGTCACTTCCACATTGAGATCAACAGGAATGTGACCTTTGATGAAGATGCACCGCTCAAGAAATCAAGAAAATGCTAGCTTGAAGAGGAACCCATAATCCCCAAAGTTGCAGAATCAGTGAGGGAGGTTCCCAGAGCTGTTGAACCAGTGAGGGAAGTCGTAACTTCCCCTGATGAGGAAATTCTAGAAGATCATGACGTAGTAGAGTTTCAAGAACCTCCTCAGATGAAGATCCTCCATAAAAGAAAGCCAGCTTTGGCTAGAGAGCTTATTCAAGATGGAGAGAAGTATGGTGTCCCCGAAGGAACCACGAGACATGTGAAGATACCTAAGCCATTCTACAGTTATATGGCTTTGATGTGTGATATCCTAGAAAAGGAACATACCTGCTTTGAAGAAGCCATTCAAAAGAAAGAATGGGCATATGCCATGACAGAAGAATACCAATCCATAATAAAGAACGATGTATGGGAAATAGTTCCCAGACCAAATAGTAAGGATGTGGTATCATCTAGATGGCTCTTCAAAATAAAGCATGTTTTTAATGGAAGTATTGAGAAGTGTAAAGCAAGGTTTGTAGCTCGTGGATTTTTTCAAAAAGAAGGCATTGACTATGAAGAGACATTCACTCTTGTAGCCAGATATACTTCGATCAGAACCATCATAGCCCTTGCAGCCAAGATGAAGTGGAAGTTACACCAGATGGACGTAAAGACAGCTTTCCTAAATGGTGTTATCGAAGAGGAAGTGTATATAGAGAAACTTCAAGGATTTGAATTTGAAGACAGGAAGTCTCATGTCTGCAAGTTGAAGAAATCCTTGTACTGATTGAAGCAAGCTCCTAGAGCTTGGTATGGCCGAATAGATAGCTTTCTGATGAGCTTGGACTTTACCAAGAGTAAAGCATATTCTAACCTCTACTTCAAGGTTTTGAGCGATGAGTCGGTGATACTATTGTTATATGTGGATGACTTATTCTTAACTGGAGAAGAAAAGCTCATCACCGAATGTAAGAAGAGACTCGCTTCAGAATTTGAGATGAAATACCTTGGCCTAATGCACTATTTCTTAGGTCTTGAGGTATGGCAGAGTCCAGAGAGGATCTTCCTTAACCAAGGGAAGTATGCAGTCGAAATCTTGAAGAGATTCGACATGTTGGAGTGCAAATCCATGAATACACCCATGGAAACGAAGTTGAAGCTGTCGGTCGACACTTCATCAGAATTGATTGATGCCACACTGTATAGACAGATTATTGGATCGTTGATGTACCTGATGAACACCAGACCAGATATTTGTTTTGCCGTGAATGCCTTGAGTCGGTTTCTGGTAGAACCCATACATGTTCACCTTGTGGCTGCAAAACATGTGATGAGGTGCCTTAAGGGTACATTAGATTGTGGTCTAAGTTATGATGGAGATCATGATTTCACATTGAGTGGGTACACTGATTCAGATTGGGCAGGAAGTGTTTCTGACAGGAAAAGCACTTCAAGATGTTGTTTCAATTTGGGATCAACCATGATCTCATGGCAGAGTAGGAAGCAATCCAACATTTCTCTCAGCACAACGGAAGCAGAATACATTGCTGCATGTTCTGCCAGCTGCGAAGCTATATGGATTTGAAAGTTGTTGACCGACCTATTTGACCTAGAGATGGAAGAAACCACGATCCTATGTGAAAACCAAAGCTGCATAAAGATGACAGAGAATCATATATTCCATGACAGGTCGAAGCACATAGAGATTCGTTATCATTACATCTGTGACATGGTGTAGAGAGGAGCCTTAAAGCTCTAGTACATTATCACAGATGAACAGGTTGTTGATGTTTTGACCAAGCCTCTATCTCGTGTAAAGTTTGAGCACTTTTGAGATAAGCTTGGTATATTTCGAAAGGACCTTCCTCGAAAGGGGGAGAAGTTGTTGTGATGAGACATCTCTTGCTTCCAGCCTTATTGTTGTGACGTAAAGCAAGATGATGTGATGAGACTAGAACTGTGCTTCCGGCTTGACAGCTGCGATGTAAAGCCAGTCTAGTATCCTGCTTCCAGCTTGATTGTTGTGACGTAAAGCAGGACAAGTATCTTGCTTCCAACTTTATTGCTATGACGTAAAGCAAGAAATTGTGATGTGACTAGTACTGAGCTTCCAGCTTGATAGTTGTGACGTAAATCCAGTCCAGTATCTTGCTTCCAACTTGAGTGTTGTGACGTAAAGCAAGACGATGAGATAAGACTAGTCCTGTGCTTCCAGCTTGAGAAGATGTGTCGTAAATCCAGTCTAGTATCTTGCTTTCAGCTTGAGTGTTGTGACGTAAAGCAAGACGATGAGATAAGACTAGTATTGTGCTTCCAGCTTGAGAAGCTGTGATGTAAAGCCAGTCTAGTATCTTGCTTCCAACCTGATGGTTGTGACATAAAGTAAGACGATGAGATGAGACTAGTATTGTGCTTCCAGCTTGACAAACTATGACGTAAAGCCAGTCTAGTATCTTGCTCCCAACCTGATGGTTGTGACGTAAAGCAAGATGATGAGATGAGACTAGTACTGTGCTTCTAGCTTGAGAAGCTGTGACATAAAGCCAGTCTAGTATCTTGCTTCCATCTTGAGTGCTGTGACGTAAAGCAAGACGTTGAGATGAGACTAGTATTGTGCTTCCAACTTGAGAAGCTATGACGTAAAGCCAGTCTAGTATCTTGCTTCTAGCTTGATTGTTGTGACGTAAAGCAAGACGAGTACTGAGCTTCCAACTTAACAGCTGTGACATAAAGCCAGTGCTGTATTATGATGAGCCAGCCTCCTGCTGTGATGATGATGATGTATTAGTTTTATAATAATACATATTGATGTAGATGATGATTGCATTCCTTTGAGAATGACGATGCTCCTGATGAAGAAAACTTCTGATGATTTATAGATACGTCAGTCAGTGTTCCAAGATGATATTGATGATGTTGTCCTCTTGATGTTGTTGATGATAAAGGCCTCTCTCTCGTCTGAGGTTGTTGTAGAATACCCTTCTTGTTAAGGGGGAGTGTTGAAATAATGTAATTGCAAAGTGTATTCATATTATTATTTGATATATTATTCATTGGATCAATCCCCATTGTGGATTGATCATGTCGGCTATTGTAAAATGACCAAATCCCCTTTTGTGGATTGGTCATAATGTAATTGTAATAGGCAGAAAGAGAATTCGGCCCCATAATATATCAAAGAGGCCCCGAAATATAATAAAGGTGGTTATAACCACCCAGAAGAAGAAGTCAGCCCTACCAATGAAAGGACACTCCTACACATGCCAGTCTTGTATAAATAAGGAGGCGACACACACTCACTTGTTCATTGAGAGACAAGTTTCAGAGCTGTAGTTGGAGAAGAGAGAGAGAGAGAGAGGCGCATCTTTGGGAGAGGACATTCTATACTTGTTTGAGTTATCTCTTGGCATTGTATTGGCTATCTATAATAAGGAATTTTTGTTGGGTTTTCTTCTCCTAGAGGGTTTCCTAGAATAAATGTTGTGTCTCTTGTGATTGTGTATTTCTCAGTGATCTTGTCTTATGTTGTTGTTATCTATTGAAATGCAAAGAACTATAATAATGGCTTAAACATTAACAATATTGTTCAACCAAATTCTTGGAGATCCATTCCAGGACAATTCCAGGACAATTCTAGGACTGGGTCAAAGCCTAAACTTACCTAATAAACCTCTCTCCATCAAAATAATAGAGTTCATTTTTTCCACAGAGAACCCCAAGTCCAGACTGGGGATGGATTATGTCCTATTAACAAATCTGCATTTTTCAGAACATTTCTCACCATATGATGACCAAAGAAGGCAGGCCCGCCCATGGAGAAGAAGCCAACAAAAACCCACCAACCAACTTCAATCTTCGCGTGCAACCAGAGGACTCCCCCACAACGGATGACGAGGGCACAAACCAGAAGGTGGATCTGGTACAACGCGCAGGCTCAGTTATTTCAGGTACCGGTCGCAATCAACAACAATTCCAAAGCACTTCCGATTCCACCTCAAATAGATCCAACATTAACAAGACTTCAAACAAGGTCGAGGGCGGTGGCGGCTATGGCAAACCCTAGACACTGAGAGATACACATGAGCTCCAAACCATTTTCAATAGAATTATAGAAATATTATTAACATGTTATTTTTAAGTGTCTTTATTAACTTTATTTTACAAATTTAAAGTGGATTATGTTAGCACCATGATTTTCATCGCTAAGGTTATAGGTTTGTCAACAATTTGCAAAGTCATGCATGTTAGCACCCATATTGTTTTTATGACTGGCATCATCTAACATATCCAAGGGTCTGTTTCAAAGGGAAGCTTATCATTTATTTGTTCCATTTCCATTTGCAACTGCACACTACAAAATTTGCTACGCGTTGCGCAGAGAACTTCACCATGCAAAGGATTCTGTCGTGAAGTGGATTTCGTCGCGCGGTGGATTTCTGTCGCGCAGTGGATTTCATCGCACAGTAGATGTTGTCGCGTAGTAGATTCTGTCGTGCATAAGATGTTGTCGTGCAGTGGATTCTGTCGGGCATAGAATGTTTTCGCGCTGAGGATGTCATCGTGTAGTGGATTTTCCTGCGGACAGGCTATAGGTCGCGCTGCGCAAATGACTTATTTAGTGGTCAACTTCAAGATCACTTTCTGACCAACTGGAGAGGAAAATTGAAAATCCCTGAGAGGTTTTTGTTGAGGACAAACTAAATAATAAAAACCTCTCTCATATTTGAAAAAAGTTTCATATTTTGGGATATTCGAAGGAATATTTGAGCCCTATTTTTTAGTTTTCATGATTTACTGTCCGAGACATGTATTCCAGCTTGCTGGAGATGAATTTCAAGAAACTGAGAGAGGTTTTTCTTCATAACAATCTTGTGTACAAAAAACTCTCTCAGTTTCAGAAAATAATGTTTTATTAGTGAGATATGATTTCATATTTAATGTCTATTTTCTCAGTTTGCTACGCAATCCGCTGCGTTTTTTGTTGTAGGTTACTGTTGTGTAGCAGACTTGTTGTGCAAGGGTGACAGAGTGTCTAGAAGTGCACATGATGACTCATCACAACCATATGGTCGAATTCTGATCATGATCAATGATTGTAAAGAATATTCCGGTTACGATTATGATTTGACAAAGTCAGGTTTTCTATTTTAGTGAATCTGTTGAAGTTATTGTTCTCATTCAAAGAAAACAGATCCATGATTCTAGGAGGGAGTAGTTCGACCCTAGAAGCCAAGGGTGACATTAGCTTTCTATATATGGGGATCATTTTCATGTAAACATGGTTGGTTGGTAAAAACAGTGTAGACAGTGACTATTGAATGTAGCTCTAAATTCGATTGAAACTTAATGCAAAAGTCCTGAAGCTTTGATGAAAAGATTCTAAGTGTGGTAGTTTGATGTATTGTATTCTTTATTTGCGTACATATTTCCTGTATTCTTTATTCATATCTAATTTATTTTTGAATAGGAACATAATTTCGAACCTGGGATTCGTTGTGCAGCGCCCCAGGATTCACGCCATTCAGACAAACCATTTTCCTTTAAGTTAACTCTGAATTCATCCTCAACAGTGCTCTGAGTTGCTTCATGTGTTTTTCTCTCGCCACACACAACGATTTTTAACTGAAGACTGTTGCTTATTTAGCCTTTATCCTCTCAAGTTCAGTCACTAAGTCATTTGTTTCTATCGTTTTCTTAAATTGACTTCATTGCCCAATGGTACTTTCTCTCTTGCTTGTCCTACCATCCCTTTTAAAACAAAAATAAACGTGTCCTATTGCAGAATCTGACCTCTGTGCATTTATTTATGAAATATTTGAGTTATTAATAGTCATTAGACATATGAGAGAGCCCTCTCTGGTTGTATAGGTCAGAATACAATCCAAATTTGGTTGAAACAGTTACCTCGGGGATTTCTTTGATACAACCCAAAGAAATTACCGAGTACTAACATTTTGGCGCCGTTGACGGGGACGATATTGAAAATTTTCCATGGGAAAGAATGACATGGTTGAGTTATGAGGTCTGAGAGCAATAAACACTTAGGCACATATTGGTTGTATTTCTGCTCTGGCAACTCCACACATTAGAAAATCAGTTGAAGGTGATTCCACTGGTAGAAGAATCCAAAGTTGAAGTTTTCATGGCGAATCCAATCAAGCTTCAAATGTGATTCAAAGACTCCACTAGAAAATGAGACCTGTTGACGGAGATATGGAAGAGCAGTATGGAAAAATAAGGTACTCGAGCTTAAGTTTAGTTCAAGAAGTACTTTACTGTTTTATCAATATCTTCTTCTCCTTTCCCGAGTTTTTCAAAAGAATATTTCTTCACTTGCTGCATTCAAATGAAGCCCAAAGATCTACCCTTGTATATCCTCCATGGAAAACTGTAGGTATACCTCATTCTTCTTGTATAACTGATATTCACCAAGCTCCTTTCTCTGAGCCATATGATGTGCATGATCATTCTTGTGAGCTTAATGAAACCAAAGTTGAGTTTGTACCTTCTGTTCTTAATCCTACACCCTCCAAGATTCAAGAAAGATACGGTCCTCTTAAATTTCCTTCCATCCTTCATGACTTTCCTCTAAAACATTATAAGTACCTCCCTCGGTTCGATGGAGAGCTTGATGGAAAGTCAGCTGAAAAACATATTCAGGTCTTTGAGCATTTTATAAAAAAAATTGAGATCGAACATGATGATGTGTCTATGAGGGCCTTTTCTCAATCCTTACAAGGAGATTCCAAAGCATGGTTCAAACATTTGCAGCCTCGATCGAGTAGCTCGTGGGATGAATTGAGAGAAGCTTTCCGTAGATTTTGGGGTGAGAGAAAGTCATGGGATCTACTCCTTTCAGATTTTTATGCCATGAGAAGAATGAAAGATGAAACCATCTCAAATTTCAGTAGGAGGTTTTCTAGTCTTTATTATAAACTACCTAAAGAAGTCCAACCTCCTGAAGTTGTTGCCATGCTCCATTATGTAACAACCTTTCAATCAGACTTATCTTTTCTTTTGATGGAGAGGAAGTCTATGTCTTTGCAGCAAATGTTCAACAATGCTCAGGAAGTTGAAGACAATATTCAAGCGTGTAAATAGATTCGAAATGATGAGTTGGATGCTAAAGAACATGACAATGAATATGAGCAAAGAACAATTGATTTGAATATTGAGAAGAGGGTTAATAATATCATATGTCCTCTTGAAGCTTTAAATGTTGATGATTTTGCAAAGGATTATATTCCATTTATTGAAAAAGAATGTGCTAATTTAGCTTATGATCCATCCCATGATAAGCACGGGGTTGATTGTTTTATGTATTCATTTGTAGACAGTCAAGAAAATGAATTTGCAAATCAGCTTGTTGAAGAGCAGGTTGATGTCCCAAGCTTTTTCTTGTTAGATGACATTGCAGATGTTGTTGTTTTGCCTATATATGATGAATATGATGATCGTTATGATGTTGACTTCCTAGAACAACTAGTTGCACATTCTCTATCAGAAAATGTTCATTTTCAGCAATGTAATGAGAGCAATCAACCTACATATCACAACTACAAAGAAGAATATGAAGAAAGTATCGAATCAGCTGAGCTTTGTTTCATTTAAATTGTTGAAAGAAAATTTAAAGGTCATCACTGAAGCAGAGGAATGTGTGTTGATGCAAAATCACACTGATTCATGGGAAACAATTGACAAGAAATTGCAGCAATTTTCTCATGTGTTTAATGACCCTGTTGCTTGTTATATGGAAGGTTTTATCAATTCAAAATTGCAGCCATTGGTCGAAGATGAATCTGAAAATGAGTGTGTTCATAAATCCAAAGAAATTGAAAAAAGTGCATATGACAGCAGTGAAGAAAATGAAGAAGGTTTTGAATCAAGCAAAAGAACATTGCCATTGTGTTTTGCTTCTTTCAAATTGCTGAAGAAAAATGTTTATAATGTTTCAAATCAGAAATCCTCCAGGCATGATGTTGAATATGAAGAAAGCAGTGGACTTGCAAATGAAAACTATCTTCCATTATGTTTTTCTTCCTTTGAATTGTTGAAAGTAAATCATGAGATAATAGAGGAAGCAAAGAAGTCTGACTGCATTCACAGTGACATTGTTTTACATGAGCAAATTGTTATCATCAAGGAAGACCAACAACCTTCTCATGCATTTAATGACCATGTTGTTGATTACATGGAAGGTGATTTCAGTTTAGATTTGCAGCATGTGCTCAACTACCAGCTTGGAAATAAAGATGATGGTCAATCAACGTCGATGTTAGATATAGATTGCTTTCCACCAAGAGTTTTATTTCATCCAACACTGTCTTTTGATTCAGAAGACTGTTATTTCCAGCAGTCTCAACAGATTTTTCAACCTCTTAGTGGCAATCAACAAGTTAAATCACATAAAAACGAGAATGCAATGGAAGGGGTTAAACATGGTTGTTGTTTTGTGCATGTTTTAGAGGATCCATTTGCATTTTTGGTGGAGTCGACAAACAGTCCCAATGTTTTTAATTTTTTGAGATTTGAATTTATAGATAAACTTTTGAATGACTTATTAGTAAACAGGCTTTGGAGCAAGCATGTGCAAAGAAACCAAAAAGTGGATAAAGTGCTTGCATGGTTGCATTGGCATTTTGATTTCACTTGATTGACATCTTTTTTAGCAGTAAGGGTAGGTAGGAGTGCAAATAAGCTCGGTACTACGAGCATTTCTTTTAGCAATCTGCAGTTTTCATTTTCAGTTTTGTTTCAAATTTCAGTTTGAATCATATACAGTTTTAGGTTTTCAGCAGATGCAGGTTACAAGTTACAGTTAGAAAGTTGAGTTTGGGAGCAGCCCAATGGATAGGCACCTGGTCTACTATTCTTTGCTACCTCACAGGGAGGATAGCATCCCGGTTGGAGCCAACTGTTAACACCATGATTTGCATAGCTAAGGTTATAGGTTTTTCAACAATTTGCAAATTCATGCATGTTAGCACCCATATTGTTTTTACGACTAGCTTCATCTAACATCTCCAAGGGTCAGTTTCAAAGGGAAGCTTATCATTTATTTGTTCCATTTCCATTTGCAACTGCGTGCTGCAAAATTTTCTATGCGCTACGCATAGAACTTCACTGCGCAAAGGATTCTGTCGCACGGTGGATTTCGTCGCGCAATGGATTTCGTCATGCAGTGGATGATGTTGTGCAGTGGATTCTGTCACGCATAGGATGTTGTCGCGCAGTGGATTTTTCTGCGCACAGGCTACAGGTCGCGCTGCACAAATGATTGGTTTAGTGGTCAACTTCAAGATCACTTTCTGACCAACTGGAGAGGAATTTTGAAAATCCCCGAGAGGTTTTTGTTGAGGACAAACCAAATAATAAAAACCTCTCTCATATTTGAAAATCGTTTCATATTTTGGGATATTCGAAGAATCTTTGAGCCCTATTTTTCAGTTTTCATGATTTCTTGTCAGAGACATGTTTTTGCGACACGTATTTTGGCCAACTGGAGATGAATTTCCAGAAACCGAGAGAGGTTTTTCTTTATAACGATCTTATCTACAAAATTCTCTCTCAGTTTTGGAAAATAGTTTTTAATAGTGAGATATGATGTCATCTTTAACGCCTATTTTCCTAGTTTGTTGTGCAATCCGCTGCGTTTTTTGTTGTAGGTTACTGTTGTGTAGCAGACTTGTTGTGCAAGGGTGACAGAGTGTCCAACAGTGCACATGATGACTCATCACAACCATATGGTCGAATTCTGATCATGATCAATGACTATATAGAATATTTCGGTTACGATTATGATTTGGCAAAGTCGGGTTTTCTATTTTTAGTGAATCCGTTGAAGTTATTGTTCTCTTTCAAAGAAAACGGATCCATGATTCTAGGAGGGAGTAGTTCGACCCTAGCAACTAAGGGTGACATTAGCTTTCTATATATGGGGATCATTTTCATGTAAACAGGGTTGGTTGGTAAAAAACAGTGTAGACAGTGACTATTGAATGTAGCTCTGAATTCGACTGAAACTTAATGCAAAAGTCTTGAAGCTTTGATGAAAAGATTCTAACTATGGCAGTTTGATGTATTGTATTCTTTCTCTACGTACGTACTTCTTGTATTCTTTATTCATATCTATTTTATGTCTGAATAGGAACATAATTTTGAACCTGGGATTCGTTGCGCAGCGCTCCGGGATTCGCACCATTCAAACAAACCGTTTTCCTTTAAGTTAACTCTGAATTCATCCTCAGCGGTGCTCCGAGTTGCTTCATGTGTTTTTCTCTCGCCACACACAACAATTTTTAACTGAAGATTGTTGTTTATTTAGCCTTTATCCTCTCAAGTTCAGTCATTAAGTCATTTGTTTCTATCGTTTTCTTAAATTGACTCCATTGCACAATGGTACTTTCTCTCTTGATTGTCCTACCATTCCTTTTAAAACAAAAATAAACTTGTCCTATTGCAGAATCTGACCTCTATGCATTTATTGATGAAATATTTGAGTTATTACTAGTCATTAGACATATGAGAGAACCCTCTTTGGTTGTATAGGTCAGAATACAATCCAAAGTTGGTTGAAACAGTTACCTCGGAGCTTTCTTTGATACATCCCAAAAAAATCACCGAGTCCTAACAGATTACAAAGTCAAAATTAACTTTAGGTTTTTTTTATGAAAAAATTAGAGTATATCTATTTAATTTTAGATTTGTCAAGATTTATCTCTTTTAAGTGCGTAAAAACTTGAGTTGACATCTTTAGAGATTTCATCTTCTCAATAGGATTAAAATAAATATAAAACTAGTATACAACTAATTTTTAATTTTAATTTAATTTTAATTTTTATTATTTATCATTTTACTATTATTTTATTTTGTGACACATTATATATAAAATATACCTCTCAACCCAGCTGTATTTTAAGGACTGTGAAGATTATTTTTGCTTTTTTATTACAATTAGCTGTTCTCAGTGTAGGCAAAAAGAAAAAATAAATTTCAAAAAGATGTACTTGAGCTGATTTAGAATAAAGTTGGAAGTTATTCTCCATGAAAGATTTCACAACCCAAGTTAAACATTAAGAAGATATCAAAACAATGTTATACAAAATTTCAATGGCCTGGTACACATCATATCTCGAACTGACCCTGGTATGGATTTCACATAGTATTATATTAAAAATATTCTTTTAAAGTTGCCTATCTGATTTGGACTTTACCATACACATCTCAGAGTGTAAGCCAGAAAGGACAATTTTAAAAATAAATCAAGCATGCATGCATACATAGTTATTTATAATTAGTTGAAAAAGCTCAAGGTTCAAATGTAACGCCATGTTTATTAGGCACCCACATTTTTTCAATGGCCAGGGAACTCCGGAGCAACTGCTTACACACATAGATAGATGGATAGGCCACCACCTCTTTACAAAACAATAAACATAGGATAGTTGCTGGATAGAAAAAATCAATGCACTCTTCGTTAATATCATCACAGAGATCCTTGAACATTGAAAAAATCTGTCCAGGTACAACAAATCATCTGTAACTGGTCCAATAGATTGATCGGTCCGAATGGGACATTAAAAAATTCAATTCAATTCAGTTCAGTTCCAATGTTTTAGAAGAACATTCTTTATTAGTAGTGAGGGAAAAGAAAAATCTCAAGATTATGAATAGCACCCCCCTAGCACACTTGCTCACCCAACTGACATGAACAACTCTGCAGGTGGCTCCGAGCAGGGCCAAATGGCTGCTTTGCTGCATGTCTGTCTGTTTGCCTGAATTGTCATAGTTGCAGCAGATTAAGAATTTGACAATTATGAATTATGTTACAGCATAGCATTGACATTATGAATTATGTTACAGCATAGCATTGACAAGAAGAACACCACCGAAGAAAACGGGAAACACCTAATAGTGCACTTCTGCACATGCACAACATAGGTAGTATTTATACAACATTAGGCCTTTACTCGGGAGAGGATATTGTTTTATCTGGTCCACCCCTTAATCTTGTTGTCTCTTTCCTTTCCACCGAGCACCCTTTGAGCACCAGCATTCACTTTTGCACGTGCTCTCGCAGTGCTTAAATGTTTTAATCTGCCATTATCAATAGGTGGCACGTTTTGCTCCCCCGAGGATGAAGTAGCAGAAGCAGCAATGCTTTCATCATCAGTATTTGTATTCAGTTTTTCTTTTCTGGACTGAACTTTATTGTGGATCCCTCGACTGAATCTGTTTAGTTTATTGGAAGTATTGAAACCTCTCAAAACAGCAAGAGAATCATCAGTATCATAATGTTGAATATGATCACCATTGCTCCCTACATCCTTGTTGAAAATAGATGATTCTGGTATTCCATTCTTTGTGACTGATGTGGAACGCATGGAAACTCCCCTCGTTGCAGAAGTTACATTAGTCCTTCCAGTTGTAGTACACGTTGACACGTGCCCAGTTCTTCTTGAAAGGGATCTAGGAGGCAGATCTTCCAATTTCCCGTTATTTTCTTTCTGTATCAGACCTCCCTGCAAATGAGGATCCGTCATGTCCACCTTTGTCAGTGACTCCCTCTCTTGTTGCTTGCCAGCAATCACATTGTCCGGAGTAGCAAGTCTAAATCTATTTTCAGTTAGAGGATCAACTGGATTACTTTGATCTTTTCCAAAAGCAGACTTTTCACTCATATTTCTCAAGCCCCCTAACTGATGGACTGGTGGTGGTTTCGCAGACACCCTTTCTGACAGTGATTGTTGCTCTTTCACTTTGGCCTCAAGCTGTGCTTCGAGATCCTTTACCTGCATGACATGTAAGATTAGCCAAAGCCTTGAGACTGTACTTCATAACAAATAACAATCCTTAGCATCGAATTCATAGGAAAGTTAAACCAAAAAGAGAATATAAAGTTTCAACATTACCTTCTCTTGAAGATTTCTACACATCTGTTCTTTTCCTTTGAGTTTTTCCAAATATTGCAATCTCTCCTTCTCTGATTGATGTCGCTGCTCTTTGAGCCTGATTTCAAGTTGTTCTTCTAGTTCCTTTTGGGTCTGTAATTGTTGCCCTTTCACTTTGGCCTCAAGCCGTGCTTCAAGATCCTTTACCTGCATGGCCAGTAAGGTTATGCAAAGTCTTTAGTGCACTGAACCAAACAAATAACAAGCTTTAGCACTTAAAAGGAAAGTTTAATCAAAAATGAAAATAAGCATTACCTTCTCTTGAAGATTCCTACACATCTGTTCTTTTCCTCTGAATTTTTCCCCATATTGCATGATCTCCTTCTCCCATTGCTGTTGCTGCTCTTTGAGCCTGGTTTCAAGTTGTCCTTCTAGTTCTTTTACCTACAGAACCTCAAGGTCTTTAACACACTCTAGAAATGAACTTATTGACCATCACATGTACCGGAAAAAATGAATGCACAACCAATACCTTTTCTTGAAAATTTCTACAAAGTTGTTCTCTTCCCTTGAGTTTCACATCCAAGTTTTGCATGTTCTCGTCCAGCTTTTTTATCATGTCATCCTTTACCTTTCCTTCTTGTTTGGCTTTTTCAAACTACACAGAAGCATTCACACTTTCAGGAATAGTCTAGCCTAACCTACAGGGAATGTTCTGAATTCAATAATAGAATTCATTGGAAATATGCATGCAAAATTGTTCTAACTGTTACTGTTCACTAGCAATGTAAATATCAATTGATTTGAAATTACCATTTGTTTATACTTCAAAAGATCACTGGAATCAAGTTGTTTCCGTGCTGGACCTAGCTCTATGCCCCTCACTCTGGTGGCAAAGTTCAATGAACTTAAGGTTTCTCCTGAGTCACACTCGTTAGGGCTAATTTGCACAAACATGAGAGTTTTCGAGTCTCCTCCTGCAATCCCATTAAAGATATTTCAACAGTTTGCCCATTGAGTCTGGTCAAAGTTATAATAACAGAAGCAATTAAATGATGACCACCAATAAGGCAAAAGCACATGAAGAGAAAAGGTATTGGAATGGCACCTAATGAGTCTTGGAGCAAATGTGTCAGCTTGGAATTCCTAGAATCACCAAAAACAACAGTCATGTCAATATTAAATCTGATTCCAGGAAGAGACGACACATGTGAAAGGAAGTGACAAATCAATAATAGCGGAACTCTTTTGAACCCTTCAGATAGTTTCCATGCAACAAACCTGTAGGGTATGTGGCTGTTTTTGGTTGCTAATGCAGATATAACATCACCAAGAGCAGAAAGAGATTTGTTGATAGATTGAGCTTCTTTAAGGCGCTCCCCTTGAACATCTGTTTTTGCTATTCTCTCACTTCCTGCCAGATCAACAAGCCACAGCTTGCTCCTGGTACATTCCCCACTGATTAAGTTCTCTCCTTTTACCATCACACAAAGTACACTGTACATGGTAACATAGAAATTACAAACCTTCAGCATTATAAGAGCATAACTCGTTACCAGTGCAAACAACACAGGCAAATCAGAACTTCCTCACTGGTTGATATTGTCATATAAATCAATTAAGTAATTTTCATAGACAAAAATTACGTAGACTCTGCTTCAAGTGGGTCTTCAACTATTCAAATAAGTACTCTCTAACATAAACTAAGATAAATTATGATAATTGCTTTCAAGCGGGTTATCAACTATTTTACAATTTGGCACTGTTTGGCTCAATTTAGTCAATATTTTTTACTCAACAAAACTGCTTAATAAGCTACAGAATAGTGGCAAATTTACTATATGTTCCTCACTGAATTTATCCCGATTTATGTAACAGTATGAAGTGAGCCTTGATTAAAGAATGCACACCAGTGAGAACGACTACTATGCTCATTAGCATTGGTAGAGCCAACGGCCCTTGCACTGCTTCCAGTTTGCAAAACTTCCCAGACCTCATTCATGGTGTGTACTTGTGCTTCAACAAGTCCTGGAACATGATGGACACCTTCTGCTACCTGTTTTATTTCAAGCCTAACGACAGACCACCGAGTCAATCTCAATTGAATATACTAAAAACTGTTTCATAGGACAGAACACTATATGTATCGATATGTAATCTCATCTTTGTTCAGGAAACTAAGAGAAATGAACTTAAACACAAAGAGAGGCAAAATTACTTCTTAACAGTATGCCCTGGCTGAGTTGGGGATGCAAGTAGATCACGAATCTGTTCATTGTAAACTTCCAATACACTTACTGAGATATCATATTTAAATAATCCATTTCTCTCATTAGCTACTCGAAAGAGCTCCTCCAATGTCCGATAGTTTACTCCCCTGTTGTCATGGGTTCCCTCCATGGTAAATGTCTTCCCAGTTCCAGTTTGCCCATAGGCAAAGATACACACATTATATCCATCCAAAACTGACACGACAACTGGTGCAGTATCGGCAAAAACAGCCACTGCACATGGAAATAGCACTGATTAATAAAATTATGTACTTATTAATAAATAAATGTCCGGTCCAAAAGATATTATCCTGTACATCCTACCTTGATCATCTTGAGTAGTAAAAACACGATCAAATTTGAACACCTTCTTTGAAGAACCATTAACACGGATGCTCAGTTCATTTTCTCTAGCTGTATCAAATTCTGCCACTGAAGAAGCTCCCGCAGATATTTCTTCATCACTCAATGGACGACATCTACAGAATACTCTGATGTTTCCTGAACAAGACCAGAAAATCAAGTTATCTAACCTGCTAATCCTTGCTTAATGCATAAAAAAATGCAACTAGCAACTTGCCTCTGAGCTCCAACACTTTATTGTAAAGTTTTTTCCTTTCCATTGTCTCTTTGTTGAACTTCTTCTTGAGGTCTTCACACTGAAAAACTGCAGAACTTAACAGCTTCATAAAAATTAATGAAACGTTAGCAATGATTTTCTCAGAAACAGAATATTTATCACACTTACCCAGAGATTGCACAGCAGATGTCATCCCAGCAATGTCAGGGATAGCACTGGCACATTGATGTGCCTCTTCCGAAAGTGTATCATAATCTTTCTTTAGTATCTGCTACCAAGTATTCGACAAGATTATTCATAGAATATCTGACCAGGTGCAGTGAAGGAAGAAACCTCAACTTAAATTTGTATGCTGATATTATCCAATACCCAAATTAAATTTGTATGCTGATATTATCCAATACCCAAGTTACCTGAATTTTAGCCTTCAAGTCCTGAACTGATGAAGCCCAAAAAAATTTCTTCCGTTGGTACGTGTCTTGAAGCTCCCTTAACTGAGAAGTTTGGCCTTCTACAGCTTGATCTGTCACAAGGAAATTTTTGCATCAGATATTCCAACTCGTTGGCTTATCAGTAATAAGAAAATAAAGATCACTTTGTTCTACCTAGAGATTCAACATGAAATGACATGCTATCGAGTTCAGTCCTCAGGTTTTCATTTTGACGGTTGGAGTCATTGAGGGACATCCAGGCCTCATGGCATTCATTTTTCTTCAATTCGTACTCCATAGTAAGCTCTTCAATCTTCCTTTCATACTCTGCTATACATTTGGGAGTTTTTCTTTTGATCTGCAAACGAATCAACAGAACTAATGAGAATCCGTCTCAACAGTTCTTAAAAGGGGTACAAGGATGGCTATGTGAACATCTGTCAATACCCTGTGTTCCCAGTTTTCGCCGGTCCTTGCTATCTGGAATTGAGCATTTAAATGTCCTTCATTTGCATTGCCTGTAGCCACATCAAGACTACTTTTGAGACTGTCAGGACTTCCTACCATCTGCCATTTGATTTCTGGACCTGCAACAAGACGCATCATCAAATCGCAATAATTTAAAATATCAGATCAAATTACCCAAATGATAAAATCTATAATGGCAGGAAGGTTCAGTTGGATCTCCACAAGAGAAGGAAATTGTTGCAATGTTGTTTGAGTTTTTCAAGAACTGAGAAATCAATTTCTTTTAAAAAATTCTAGCCAATTGGAGAGATCTTATAAATAGATTATGACTTCATTAGTGCAAATCCAGAATATAACGTGAGAAGTTGCAATAAGGATGTTTTGATTCCTGGCGTGGTACACGCTGGCCAGCAAAGCTCTATAAGTGAGATTATATTGGTTCTAGTGACATGGGACATCCTCCAAACTGCCTGCCAGCAGAAATGACTTGGGAAACTGGTTCTTTTTGGAAGGATGCGCATCATGAAATGAGCATGCTAAATCAAGTGCAAGTACTGGGGTCAATTTTCAAAATGGTATAAGAGCCAGGTCTGGAGATTGATTAGCAGTGGCTAGGAGGTCTAAGCTAAAGTGAGGCTTGAAGATGGGTGTTGGATGCCCGTCAGGAAAGGGGCGTGTAAGTAGAGTAAAATGCTGGCTGGGGCGAGGTCCTGGATTCGATTCCTGGACTGCCCAATATTCAACAATTGGGACGAGGATGAGAAAGAGATTGATTGCACTCACTTCAGAACATCAGCATTGCAAACCTGCAAGTCATTTGTGACTTTATATTCCTTGGAAGATTGACAACACTAAGAACAAGGATCGATTCCTCAGCATCTTTTGTCTTCTATTAAAAGAAAACAGCTCCCAAAAAATCCACTCATCCAATCCCAACCAGGGCAACATACCACTGAGCTCGTGGCAATGGCTAGGACTAAAGCCAATATGAGGCTTGAAGGGGGGTGTTGTAAGTAGCAAACCACACCCAATTAAGGATGCCCATCGTGAAAAGGGCATGTAAGTAGAGCAGCACATTGGCTGGGGGAAGGTCCTGGATTCAATTCCTAGTGTATCCAATTTTCAACGAATTGGGACGAGGATGAGAAAGATATTGATTAAGAGATGTATCATATTCTCACTTCAGCTGAAAATCAATCCACACCCAATTAAGGATACCCATCATGAAAGGGGCATGTAAGTAGAGCAGCACACTGGCTGGGGTAGGTCCTGGATACAATTCCTAGCGTGTCTAATTTTCAACGAATTGGGACGAGGATGAGAAAGATATCGATTAAGAGATAGATTGTATTCTCACTTCAGCTGAAAATCAGCATTGCAAACCTGAAAAAGTTACCTGTGATTGAATATTCCTTGGAAGATTGACAACAGTAAGAGAACAAGGATCAATTCCTGGCATCTTTTCTCTGCTATTAAAAGAAAACAGCCCAAAATAAATCCACTCATTTATTCCCAACCAGGGCAACATACCCAAAAGCAGGGGTGCCTTCCGAATGCAAATTCCACAAACAATAGGACTACCCACAACACTCTGGAATCTTATTGTCAATGCACTGCCTTCAACAACCTTGGCCCTCGCATCCAGCAGAACAAGTGGCTTGTTCGATCCCACACGAGCATATATATCCAACCCAGATAGAATCTGCATCACCCATTAGACAAAAATGAAACACTGGCATGTAAATTGATATGCTTAGCTCTCCTTGCTTATGTAGGCACGGGGTCCTGGTATTTTCTGTGGCTGCTGGATATGTTGTCCTTGATGCACATGCAAATAGAGTTTTAATGTAATAAAACAGAAAGAAGACTCGTAATGGAGGACAACACCCTGGACATGCAAGTAGGGTTTAAAAGCTTGGATTCCTTGCCTTGCGATCCTGTATGAACACATCAAATACGCGCATCCACGGAGGACCGTTGGTGAAGACAATCTCTGCAAAGTAAAGGTCCACCATATAATCTCCGGCAGAAAGATCCTGGACATTGTAACAGAAATCTCCATAACGAGCAGACTGGTAAACGCAGGGCCCCCATTCTGCAATACTCTCATCCGTCCTCAGAACATCTCCTCCAACAAAACACTTGTCATCTTCAAAATTCAAGGTACCCTTTACTGCCCGCCCTCCAGAATTTATGCACAGAACAACATCCTCTGCAAAATTTGGGTTGAAAACAACATTTTATAAAAAAAACCTTTCAATCCATAAAAAGAATAAACCAAATATCAATCCACTTACCCCGAGGTAGTTCAAGCTTAGAGTTACAAGAAACGAGTCTGAGGCCCTTTCTGCACAGTACGGCATCCTCTGTATCGCTCTCAGAATCTTCATCATTACAGATCTTGGGGAATTCTTCTACATTTGGGTTTGTACTCTGTACATTCTCACACATAGATGAAAGATCAGCGGGCACGGGCGAATCATGAGCGCTGTGTGATAAGAATCGGAAGTCCACATCCCCTGAAAAAGCTTGTTCCCAGGCATCGGAATCGAGGGCACAATTCTGATAATCGAAATTGCAACCCATAGATGATTCGCTGGATAAATTTTTCGTGGGAATCAGAGATCTGGGAGTTTAAGATAGCAAAATACACAAGGGAGATTTTCGTTAGAATCAGAGATCTGGGAGTTTGAGATAGCAAAATACA
>ML806327.1:307594-341378 GCA_009831015.1 Picea engelmannii
TTTTTTTATGAAAAAATTAGAGTATATCTATTTAATTTTAGATTTGTCAAGATTTATCTCTTTTAAGTGCGTAAAAACTTGAGTTGACATCTTTAGAGATTTCATCTTCTCAATAGGATTAAAATAAATATAAAACTAGTATACAACTAATTTTTAATTTTAATTTAATTTTAATTTTTATTATTTATCATTTTACTATTATTTTATTTTGTGACACATTATATATAAAATATACCTCTCAACCCAGCTGTATTTTAAGGACTGTGAAGATTATTTTTGCTTTTTTATTACAATTAGCTGTTCTCAGTGTAGGCAAAAAGAAAAAATAAATTTCAAAAAGATGTACTTGAGCTGATTTAGAATAAAGTTGGAAGTTATTCTCCATGAAAGATTTCACAACCCAAGTTAAACATTAAGAAGATATCAAAACAATGTTATACAAAATTTCAATGGCCTGGTACACATCATATCTCGAACTGACCCTGGTATGGATTTCACATAGTATTATATTAAAAATATTCTTTTAAAGTTGCCTATCTGATTTGGACTTTACCATACACATCTCAGAGTGTAAGCCAGAAAGGACAATTTTAAAAATAAATCAAGCATGCATGCATACATAGTTATTTATAATTAGTTGAAAAAGCTCAAGGTTCAAATGTAACGCCATGTTTATTAGGCACCCACATTTTTTCAATGGCCAGGGAACTCCGGAGCAACTGCTTACACACATAGATAGATGGATAGGCCACCACCTCTTTACAAAACAATAAACATAGGATAGTTGCTGGATAGAAAAAATCAATGCACTCTTCGTTAATATCATCACAGAGATCCTTGAACATTGAAAAAATCTGTCCAGGTACAACAAATCATCTGTAACTGGTCCAATAGATTGATCGGTCCGAATGGGACATTAAAAAATTCAATTCAATTCAGTTCAGTTCCAATGTTTTAGAAGAACATTCTTTATTAGTAGTGAGGGAAAAGAAAAATCTCAAGATTATGAATAGCACCCCCCTAGCACACTTGCTCACCCAACTGACATGAACAACTCTGCAGGTGGCTCCGAGCAGGGCCAAATGGCTGCTTTGCTGCATGTCTGTCTGTTTGCCTGAATTGTCATAGTTGCAGCAGATTAAGAATTTGACAATTATGAATTATGTTACAGCATAGCATTGACATTATGAATTATGTTACAGCATAGCATTGACAAGAAGAACACCACCGAAGAAAACGGGAAACACCTAATAGTGCACTTCTGCACATGCACAACATAGGTAGTATTTATACAACATTAGGCCTTTACTCGGGAGAGGATATTGTTTTATCTGGTCCACCCCTTAATCTTGTTGTCTCTTTCCTTTCCACCGAGCACCCTTTGAGCACCAGCATTCACTTTTGCACGTGCTCTCGCAGTGCTTAAATGTTTTAATCTGCCATTATCAATAGGTGGCACGTTTTGCTCCCCCGAGGATGAAGTAGCAGAAGCAGCAATGCTTTCATCATCAGTATTTGTATTCAGTTTTTCTTTTCTGGACTGAACTTTATTGTGGATCCCTCGACTGAATCTGTTTAGTTTATTGGAAGTATTGAAACCTCTCAAAACAGCAAGAGAATCATCAGTATCATAATGTTGAATATGATCACCATTGCTCCCTACATCCTTGTTGAAAATAGATGATTCTGGTATTCCATTCTTTGTGACTGATGTGGAACGCATGGAAACTCCCCTCGTTGCAGAAGTTACATTAGTCCTTCCAGTTGTAGTACACGTTGACACGTGCCCAGTTCTTCTTGAAAGGGATCTAGGAGGCAGATCTTCCAATTTCCCGTTATTTTCTTTCTGTATCAGACCTCCCTGCAAATGAGGATCCGTCATGTCCACCTTTGTCAGTGACTCCCTCTCTTGTTGCTTGCCAGCAATCACATTGTCCGGAGTAGCAAGTCTAAATCTATTTTCAGTTAGAGGATCAACTGGATTACTTTGATCTTTTCCAAAAGCAGACTTTTCACTCATATTTCTCAAGCCCCCTAACTGATGGACTGGTGGTGGTTTCGCAGACACCCTTTCTGACAGTGATTGTTGCTCTTTCACTTTGGCCTCAAGCTGTGCTTCGAGATCCTTTACCTGCATGACATGTAAGATTAGCCAAAGCCTTGAGACTGTACTTCATAACAAATAACAATCCTTAGCATCGAATTCATAGGAAAGTTAAACCAAAAAGAGAATATAAAGTTTCAACATTACCTTCTCTTGAAGATTTCTACACATCTGTTCTTTTCCTTTGAGTTTTTCCAAATATTGCAATCTCTCCTTCTCTGATTGATGTCGCTGCTCTTTGAGCCTGATTTCAAGTTGTTCTTCTAGTTCCTTTTGGGTCTGTAATTGTTGCCCTTTCACTTTGGCCTCAAGCCGTGCTTCAAGATCCTTTACCTGCATGGCCAGTAAGGTTATGCAAAGTCTTTAGTGCACTGAACCAAACAAATAACAAGCTTTAGCACTTAAAAGGAAAGTTTAATCAAAAATGAAAATAAGCATTACCTTCTCTTGAAGATTCCTACACATCTGTTCTTTTCCTCTGAATTTTTCCCCATATTGCATGATCTCCTTCTCCCATTGCTGTTGCTGCTCTTTGAGCCTGGTTTCAAGTTGTCCTTCTAGTTCTTTTACCTACAGAACCTCAAGGTCTTTAACACACTCTAGAAATGAACTTATTGACCATCACATGTACCGGAAAAAATGAATGCACAACCAATACCTTTTCTTGAAAATTTCTACAAAGTTGTTCTCTTCCCTTGAGTTTCACATCCAAGTTTTGCATGTTCTCGTCCAGCTTTTTTATCATGTCATCCTTTACCTTTCCTTCTTGTTTGGCTTTTTCAAACTACACAGAAGCATTCACACTTTCAGGAATAGTCTAGCCTAACCTACAGGGAATGTTCTGAATTCAATAATAGAATTCATTGGAAATATGCATGCAAAATTGTTCTAACTGTTACTGTTCACTAGCAATGTAAATATCAATTGATTTGAAATTACCATTTGTTTATACTTCAAAAGATCACTGGAATCAAGTTGTTTCCGTGCTGGACCTAGCTCTATGCCCCTCACTCTGGTGGCAAAGTTCAATGAACTTAAGGTTTCTCCTGAGTCACACTCGTTAGGGCTAATTTGCACAAACATGAGAGTTTTCGAGTCTCCTCCTGCAATCCCATTAAAGATATTTCAACAGTTTGCCCATTGAGTCTGGTCAAAGTTATAATAACAGAAGCAATTAAATGATGACCACCAATAAGGCAAAAGCACATGAAGAGAAAAGGTATTGGAATGGCACCTAATGAGTCTTGGAGCAAATGTGTCAGCTTGGAATTCCTAGAATCACCAAAAACAACAGTCATGTCAATATTAAATCTGATTCCAGGAAGAGACGACACATGTGAAAGGAAGTGACAAATCAATAATAGCGGAACTCTTTTGAACCCTTCAGATAGTTTCCATGCAACAAACCTGTAGGGTATGTGGCTGTTTTTGGTTGCTAATGCAGATATAACATCACCAAGAGCAGAAAGAGATTTGTTGATAGATTGAGCTTCTTTAAGGCGCTCCCCTTGAACATCTGTTTTTGCTATTCTCTCACTTCCTGCCAGATCAACAAGCCACAGCTTGCTCCTGGTACATTCCCCACTGATTAAGTTCTCTCCTTTTACCATCACACAAAGTACACTGTACATGGTAACATAGAAATTACAAACCTTCAGCATTATAAGAGCATAACTCGTTACCAGTGCAAACAACACAGGCAAATCAGAACTTCCTCACTGGTTGATATTGTCATATAAATCAATTAAGTAATTTTCATAGACAAAAATTACGTAGACTCTGCTTCAAGTGGGTCTTCAACTATTCAAATAAGTACTCTCTAACATAAACTAAGATAAATTATGATAATTGCTTTCAAGCGGGTTATCAACTATTTTACAATTTGGCACTGTTTGGCTCAATTTAGTCAATATTTTTTACTCAACAAAACTGCTTAATAAGCTACAGAATAGTGGCAAATTTACTATATGTTCCTCACTGAATTTATCCCGATTTATGTAACAGTATGAAGTGAGCCTTGATTAAAGAATGCACACCAGTGAGAACGACTACTATGCTCATTAGCATTGGTAGAGCCAACGGCCCTTGCACTGCTTCCAGTTTGCAAAACTTCCCAGACCTCATTCATGGTGTGTACTTGTGCTTCAACAAGTCCTGGAACATGATGGACACCTTCTGCTACCTGTTTTATTTCAAGCCTAACGACAGACCACCGAGTCAATCTCAATTGAATATACTAAAAACTGTTTCATAGGACAGAACACTATATGTATCGATATGTAATCTCATCTTTGTTCAGGAAACTAAGAGAAATGAACTTAAACACAAAGAGAGGCAAAATTACTTCTTAACAGTATGCCCTGGCTGAGTTGGGGATGCAAGTAGATCACGAATCTGTTCATTGTAAACTTCCAATACACTTACTGAGATATCATATTTAAATAATCCATTTCTCTCATTAGCTACTCGAAAGAGCTCCTCCAATGTCCGATAGTTTACTCCCCTGTTGTCATGGGTTCCCTCCATGGTAAATGTCTTCCCAGTTCCAGTTTGCCCATAGGCAAAGATACACACATTATATCCATCCAAAACTGACACGACAACTGGTGCAGTATCGGCAAAAACAGCCACTGCACATGGAAATAGCACTGATTAATAAAATTATGTACTTATTAATAAATAAATGTCCGGTCCAAAAGATATTATCCTGTACATCCTACCTTGATCATCTTGAGTAGTAAAAACACGATCAAATTTGAACACCTTCTTTGAAGAACCATTAACACGGATGCTCAGTTCATTTTCTCTAGCTGTATCAAATTCTGCCACTGAAGAAGCTCCCGCAGATATTTCTTCATCACTCAATGGACGACATCTACAGAATACTCTGATGTTTCCTGAACAAGACCAGAAAATCAAGTTATCTAACCTGCTAATCCTTGCTTAATGCATAAAAAAATGCAACTAGCAACTTGCCTCTGAGCTCCAACACTTTATTGTAAAGTTTTTTCCTTTCCATTGTCTCTTTGTTGAACTTCTTCTTGAGGTCTTCACACTGAAAAACTGCAGAACTTAACAGCTTCATAAAAATTAATGAAACGTTAGCAATGATTTTCTCAGAAACAGAATATTTATCACACTTACCCAGAGATTGCACAGCAGATGTCATCCCAGCAATGTCAGGGATAGCACTGGCACATTGATGTGCCTCTTCCGAAAGTGTATCATAATCTTTCTTTAGTATCTGCTACCAAGTATTCGACAAGATTATTCATAGAATATCTGACCAGGTGCAGTGAAGGAAGAAACCTCAACTTAAATTTGTATGCTGATATTATCCAATACCCAAATTAAATTTGTATGCTGATATTATCCAATACCCAAGTTACCTGAATTTTAGCCTTCAAGTCCTGAACTGATGAAGCCCAAAAAAATTTCTTCCGTTGGTACGTGTCTTGAAGCTCCCTTAACTGAGAAGTTTGGCCTTCTACAGCTTGATCTGTCACAAGGAAATTTTTGCATCAGATATTCCAACTCGTTGGCTTATCAGTAATAAGAAAATAAAGATCACTTTGTTCTACCTAGAGATTCAACATGAAATGACATGCTATCGAGTTCAGTCCTCAGGTTTTCATTTTGACGGTTGGAGTCATTGAGGGACATCCAGGCCTCATGGCATTCATTTTTCTTCAATTCGTACTCCATAGTAAGCTCTTCAATCTTCCTTTCATACTCTGCTATACATTTGGGAGTTTTTCTTTTGATCTGCAAACGAATCAACAGAACTAATGAGAATCCGTCTCAACAGTTCTTAAAAGGGGTACAAGGATGGCTATGTGAACATCTGTCAATACCCTGTGTTCCCAGTTTTCGCCGGTCCTTGCTATCTGGAATTGAGCATTTAAATGTCCTTCATTTGCATTGCCTGTAGCCACATCAAGACTACTTTTGAGACTGTCAGGACTTCCTACCATCTGCCATTTGATTTCTGGACCTGCAACAAGACGCATCATCAAATCGCAATAATTTAAAATATCAGATCAAATTACCCAAATGATAAAATCTATAATGGCAGGAAGGTTCAGTTGGATCTCCACAAGAGAAGGAAATTGTTGCAATGTTGTTTGAGTTTTTCAAGAACTGAGAAATCAATTTCTTTTAAAAAATTCTAGCCAATTGGAGAGATCTTATAAATAGATTATGACTTCATTAGTGCAAATCCAGAATATAACGTGAGAAGTTGCAATAAGGATGTTTTGATTCCTGGCGTGGTACACGCTGGCCAGCAAAGCTCTATAAGTGAGATTATATTGGTTCTAGTGACATGGGACATCCTCCAAACTGCCTGCCAGCAGAAATGACTTGGGAAACTGGTTCTTTTTGGAAGGATGCGCATCATGAAATGAGCATGCTAAATCAAGTGCAAGTACTGGGGTCAATTTTCAAAATGGTATAAGAGCCAGGTCTGGAGATTGATTAGCAGTGGCTAGGAGGTCTAAGCTAAAGTGAGGCTTGAAGATGGGTGTTGGATGCCCGTCAGGAAAGGGGCGTGTAAGTAGAGTAAAATGCTGGCTGGGGCGAGGTCCTGGATTCGATTCCTGGACTGCCCAATATTCAACAATTGGGACGAGGATGAGAAAGAGATTGATTGCACTCACTTCAGAACATCAGCATTGCAAACCTGCAAGTCATTTGTGACTTTATATTCCTTGGAAGATTGACAACACTAAGAACAAGGATCGATTCCTCAGCATCTTTTGTCTTCTATTAAAAGAAAACAGCTCCCAAAAAATCCACTCATCCAATCCCAACCAGGGCAACATACCACTGAGCTCGTGGCAATGGCTAGGACTAAAGCCAATATGAGGCTTGAAGGGGGGTGTTGTAAGTAGCAAACCACACCCAATTAAGGATGCCCATCGTGAAAAGGGCATGTAAGTAGAGCAGCACATTGGCTGGGGGAAGGTCCTGGATTCAATTCCTAGTGTATCCAATTTTCAACGAATTGGGACGAGGATGAGAAAGATATTGATTAAGAGATGTATCATATTCTCACTTCAGCTGAAAATCAATCCACACCCAATTAAGGATACCCATCATGAAAGGGGCATGTAAGTAGAGCAGCACACTGGCTGGGGTAGGTCCTGGATACAATTCCTAGCGTGTCTAATTTTCAACGAATTGGGACGAGGATGAGAAAGATATCGATTAAGAGATAGATTGTATTCTCACTTCAGCTGAAAATCAGCATTGCAAACCTGAAAAAGTTACCTGTGATTGAATATTCCTTGGAAGATTGACAACAGTAAGAGAACAAGGATCAATTCCTGGCATCTTTTCTCTGCTATTAAAAGAAAACAGCCCAAAATAAATCCACTCATTTATTCCCAACCAGGGCAACATACCCAAAAGCAGGGGTGCCTTCCGAATGCAAATTCCACAAACAATAGGACTACCCACAACACTCTGGAATCTTATTGTCAATGCACTGCCTTCAACAACCTTGGCCCTCGCATCCAGCAGAACAAGTGGCTTGTTCGATCCCACACGAGCATATATATCCAACCCAGATAGAATCTGCATCACCCATTAGACAAAAATGAAACACTGGCATGTAAATTGATATGCTTAGCTCTCCTTGCTTATGTAGGCACGGGGTCCTGGTATTTTCTGTGGCTGCTGGATATGTTGTCCTTGATGCACATGCAAATAGAGTTTTAATGTAATAAAACAGAAAGAAGACTCGTAATGGAGGACAACACCCTGGACATGCAAGTAGGGTTTAAAAGCTTGGATTCCTTGCCTTGCGATCCTGTATGAACACATCAAATACGCGCATCCACGGAGGACCGTTGGTGAAGACAATCTCTGCAAAGTAAAGGTCCACCATATAATCTCCGGCAGAAAGATCCTGGACATTGTAACAGAAATCTCCATAACGAGCAGACTGGTAAACGCAGGGCCCCCATTCTGCAATACTCTCATCCGTCCTCAGAACATCTCCTCCAACAAAACACTTGTCATCTTCAAAATTCAAGGTACCCTTTACTGCCCGCCCTCCAGAATTTATGCACAGAACAACATCCTCTGCAAAATTTGGGTTGAAAACAACATTTTATAAAAAAAACCTTTCAATCCATAAAAAGAATAAACCAAATATCAATCCACTTACCCCGAGGTAGTTCAAGCTTAGAGTTACAAGAAACGAGTCTGAGGCCCTTTCTGCACAGTACGGCATCCTCTGTATCGCTCTCAGAATCTTCATCATTACAGATCTTGGGGAATTCTTCTACATTTGGGTTTGTACTCTGTACATTCTCACACATAGATGAAAGATCAGCGGGCACGGGCGAATCATGAGCGCTGTGTGATAAGAATCGGAAGTCCACATCCCCTGAAAAAGCTTGTTCCCAGGCATCGGAATCGAGGGCACAATTCTGATAATCGAAATTGCAACCCATAGATGATTCGCTGGATAAATTTTTCGTGGGAATCAGAGATCTGGGAGTTTAAGATAGCAAAATACACAAGGGAGATTTTCGTTAGAATCAGAGATCTGGGAGTTTGAGATAGCAAAATACATAAGGGGAGAGCGATGACTTCTTTTAGTTTGGCCTTTTCTATGTGCGGTACCCTTTGTATATCCAAAATTAAATTTCAAAATATCTAGCCGTTGAATTTTGAAAAATGACCGTTGGGTGAGGAAGAGTAATCATTGTATTCTGTGTTGACCTGGGACACTAGAAAGTCGCATGGAGCCATGAAGATTCAAACATTCATCCTCGTAAGGCATTTTTGGTGGGCGTTTTGAAGATAAAATTTGTTTTAATGGAATTTTTCCTCTAAATTTGAGAAAGTAATTAATAATTTGTAAAAAGTTATAGTTTTATTTTAATCATGAAAATTTGTTTTTAAAGAGGTCTAGTGCATTTTATAACCATTTTGAGAATTTAATTAAGGAGATTTGGTCTATTTTAAAATAATTTTAATTATGAAATTTTGTTTTTAAAAGGTTTGGTATATTTTAAAATCCATTAAAAAAAGTTTAAATTGTTCACTTATTTCAATCAATCCTCATGTATGATTATCATTAATTACTACGCAATTTGTAAGGCATTTTTGGTGGAGAAGCCCCTTTTCCTTGGGGCATTTTGATGATAAAATTTGTTTTAATAGAATTTTTTCTCTAAATTTGAAAAAATAATTAATAATTTTGTAAAAAGTTATAATTTTATTTGAATCATGAAAATTTGTTTTTAAAGAGGTTTGGTGCATTTTAAAATCATTTTGAGAATTTAAATTATGGAGATTTGGTTTATTTTAAAATCATTTTAATTATAAAATATTGTTTTTAAAAGATTTGGTATATTTTAAAATCCATTAAAAAAAGTTTAATTTGTCCACTTATTTCAATCAATCCTCCTATATGATTATCATTAATTACTACACAATTTGTATCTTGAACCTTGAAATTTTGAAAATGACATTATTTACTTGTCACTTCAAAGTTTTGGATCAAAAGTTTATCTAGTAAATATGCACTAGTCTAAACGTTCTAGGAACTTGACCTTTTCCAACCACTTAAAATAATAGAAATTGAAACTTGCATTTTTTGTTTGAAATCCAATAAGAATCATTTTGGATTAATGGAATTGCATATATCAATTGTTAACATTGAAAAATAAAGTTGCAATAGGGGTAGTCAATGGTGTTGAATCCATTTATGCATTAAAAACAATGATTTAAACAATCTGAGATTATGATTTCAACAAAGATTAATGACCAGATTCTGGTGATGGCAAAGTGGAAAAGTTTGAATTTGTAGAACGTTTAGCCTTCTTTTAGTAAACAATATTGGTCATAGTACATGATAACATGAGAAGCACCAAGGGAATAAGTTAATAAGTGGACAAACTCACCTCATTTTCATTTGAAATTCTCCTCCAAATCCAATGGGTATTTTGTCGAAAGTCATAGATCCCCTTGATTAATTGAAACTTCAACCATAAAACCTTGCCCCAAAGGATTTTGGCCTATTTTAAAATGACTTAAATCACCAAAATTTAGAAGAAAAAAAAATGCAAGACAAAAATTTAGCTCATCATAAGAAAGAAAGAAAAAAAAAAAAACTCAATTAAAAAATTGAGCTTCTCCACTTATTAAATTAATCCAATACCAAGGAGTATGTATCTAACTATATGTTAACTATTTGTTTTCATGTAATGAACACTTAATTGTGTGTTGGTATTAAAGACATTATTGAAGTTAAGTATGCAGGGCACTTTCACATTCCAACGTTTTGCAATTATTATTTTGAAGTTAATTGTGTAGAGTTTATTGGAAATCTGAAATCTGAAAACAGGGATTCAATGAATGCCAACGCCTTGAGAATGTCATAATAGGGATGAGGATTGGTTTTCTCGCATAAACTTTTGTATGATATTAATGTACTTATATTAATAATCATATAATTATAACATTCATGTTATAAAAAATTGTTTCTTATATTAATAAACAACCTGAGTGGGTCTGATGGTTAAGAACATGTGTTTCCTCTTAAGAGGTCACAGGTTCAAATCCAGAGGGGGGTAGGGTATGTATACCTTCGTAGACTTTACCAGTCAAATCGTTGGGCGGAACACCAATTTGGTGTGTTGGCTTGACCGTGACCTTAAAAATAGATTATTATTATTATAATTTATGAAATATGTGTTAAATTTAAATATTAAATTTAAATTTTGATGTTATTTATAGAATAAAAAAGGTAAAGAATAAATTGTTATTTTTATTAAAAATTAAATTAAAATTATATTTTTTAAATACATATTATATATAACTTATATAACAATAATATTATATAAATAATGGACACAAATATTTTGAAAAATGATTTTTTTATTTTATCTTTTTTTTTTTTAAATCAAGATGTCATCAATATGTCCATGATTTAGAGAGGGGACCAATTCCTTATTAGAATTAGAATTATTGTATTTGTGAAGTCTCTTAATTCCCCTCGGAGAGGTTGTAGTTACAGTTACAACACTCAAGAAGGAAAGTTCAGTATTCATGTCTTCTTCAATATTTTCATTTGTTTCTTCTAGACAAATAATATTCTCCTTCTCTAGAGCAACAAATGAATGATTGACGTTATTTTGATATGCTTCTTCCTCCGAATATGGATGCTCACATATTTGCCAACTTTTATATTTAGGTGTATTTCCTTTGTTCCTTTTTCATTAAGCATGTGCATGAGGACAAGAATCATGGAGATGTTCTAGTTATTGGCAGAGACAACACTGAAAAGCAGTGTTCTCATAATCCAAAATTGAAACCCATCTAAAATTTCCCCGTTGTAAGAGCATCTTGTCCGGTAGTCCCTCACTTATATCCATCTCAACACATAATATGGCATATGTGAAAAGACCTATTTTAATCCACTCTAGATCTATTTTGATATAATTGCCCAAAGTATTGTTGATCTAGGTGGATCTCGGTGGCCACCCACCTTTTCCACTGAATCAACGTTTTCGAGCCTGTGGTTTTGATAAACCATGATATTCACCCTTTTGATGGGGAATGCAATGCCATCTCCATTTGTTAATTACAACCATTGTATGTGCATGCCTACAATGTTAATGCATTGGATCTCATTAGAAATCTGTAGTTGAGCGCGATTAGGCTAGAGTAGTACTGGGATGGGTGACCTCCTGAGAAGTCCTAGTGTTATACATGCCTAAGGTATTTTGTAAACTTAGGCCAATTTATCTCACATGCATCATGGGAATTATTCTCCTCTCAATCTCTCATATATATTCAAGATGAAGGATGTCCTGTGAGCACACAATGGAGTGTGATGTAAAAATTATTGTGAATGAAGCGTAGCCAACATCTCTTTCTCTTCAGAGATAAACTGCCACCATTCTAGCTAGTTTGTGTCTATAGTATTCTGTTATTTTTTAATATAAGTTGGGTTTCATTGTATTTATGTGTTCTCTGCTATCATTTTTTGTGTATCTCAATTCATTCTCAGTATAATATAGATCAATTGTTGATATCTTTAAGAACAGATAAATGTCAAAAATGAAGCGACATATTTGGGCGTTGAACCCAAACTAGTATTTTTGTTATAGACATAGTGGAAGGATCAACGCAGGAAACCAAAGGGTAACAGAAAGATATGTTATGCCACAAAACTAGGGCCCTCTGCTAAAAATCTTCAATAATCAACAAGGTTTTCAAACCTAACAATAAAAAAACCCTTACAGCATAGATAAACCTCACAATGTTATGTCTATGTTGAATAAATCCATTGATACAAAATAAAGTAGATGGCCATAAACCATTAAATCGACATATTACCAAAGAGGAATGATAAAATGAAAGCAACTCTGTAATCTTGGGCTTAGAGACCTCCAACTTGGGCACCTCTTCAAATTTCTCCACAATGTACACATTAAACATAAGAGTGTTTGGAGTAGTTGAATTAGATGGTTTGTTTCGAATCATATCATTAAAAGAAAGAGAGTTTGAGGATGGTGATATGCCATTACCCACCACTCTACCACTATATCAGAGAACCAAAGTGAGAGTGGAATCTTTGTCAATTCCATAACCATGTAGTAAATAAGAATCAACAAGTTGTTTACCTTCATAAATAAGGTGTTGCTCGACCATCGAGATCCCATGCAGAAGCACAAATTTGTGTTTAATATCTACCACATAGTCAGAGGAGTGAACCAACGAAATTAAGATTTTCCTTATAAGAAACTTGATCATGATTTCAAAACTCAGTATAAGATCATAACCCTCTCCATGTAAGTCCATCCCAACATAATGATTGATAACAAGCATTACATCAAACGCTTGGCTTACACGGATTTTGTCAAACATTTAATTTACACTTATTTCTACAAACATTTCTGAAACAAACATTTTGACAAACACATAGTGTGCAACCACAAATATTGAATGTCATGTCAAACACTTAGACTTGCATCCTCGTCTTTAAGTATTACCATGATATATGCCAAACATTTTGAAAAACACATAATGTACAACCACAAATCTTGAATGCCATGTCAAACACTTAGACTTACATCCTTCTCTTTATGTATTACCATGATATATACCAAACATTAAAACATCTTGTTCCATAAAAAAACACTTTTTCTTTTTTAAATCCAAATACATTAATCATAATTTTAAATATGTAAGTTAATTTTCCCATTTCCATTTAGATTACGAAGTTAAACTTATTAAATAAGAGTTATTAGAATTTCATTTATTTTATTTTATATATATATATATATATATATATAAAACATGTGTTTTAATCAAAAACAAATTAATTTCAATATTAAATGTTAATTAATTCAATTTCATTTTAATTATTCTACATTTTACATAAATAATATAGAATATAAATTTATTAATGTTAATTATGAAATCTAATTTAATAAAAAAACTCAAATAAAATAATAATAATACCTAAAATAAAACTCAAAATACTCCAACCAACATAGTCCCACCATGGTCGGTGTGAAAAAATTAGTGTACTTTGCATATGCTCATAACAACTCAATTTTGAAAGCACTCCGAACGTATGGAGTACTTTGATAATTATTAACTCTCATACCACTCAAAATATAAATATATTGGTTTGTAGGATTGCATTTTTCACATACATGTACTTTAAATTTAGACTAATATTCATTGTGTAACAACGTACTAATATTCTTCCAACGGTGTTAATTTGTCAACGTTATATCAAATTATTTGTTTGACATCATTTAAATGTTAATAAAAAACATATAAATTAATTAATTAAATATTTAAGGATTTAAATAGATGAGATAAATAAATGAGGGGTTATTTATATTACATAATTAGTGTGCCAAAATCTTAGTATTTAGTTTGATTGATAAATGTTTTTGTATGAAAGTTTACAAAATATTTGGAATCAAATTTTATTGAATTCTTTGGGTTTATTAGTTAGTGTTTACATCAGTAGTTATTATCGACCTCCATATAGAAAACTAAGGAAGAGGGGGGAATCCATGAGAGGCTGGTAATGTACTTGTGTCTTTCCTTGAAACGCTTGACATGCAAGTTAGTGTGTGATATCCCTAGTTTTAATTTCCACAAATTATAATGTAATTACATAAATGCGATTAAGGATGGGGAGTGATATGTTGGGTTGAAGAGCATATTGATTAATATGGTCGAGGGCCAAACTATGTATTGTGTACATTGAAAGGATTAATACAAATAATAATTGTTGGTTGCGGTACAAGAGGGACGATAACAATGGAGGGCTATGATTCCACAAGAGAGGGGGTTGAAGAGGGGTCCAAGAGGTTACCCATTTATATTAGTCCAAACCATTTTCATAGTAAAGTTTACTTCCTTTGAAATATCAAGGGAGATACTAAAGTGATGTAAGAGTGGTAGGTGGGAAAGGTCAACTCACTAAATTTATGACAGCATGGGTTGAGTACAACCACTATTTCGGAAATGTGAGAGTCAAGCTTGCATGAGAAGAAAAGTAAAATCAAGTGCTTTATTAAGACAATTTTTGTTTGTTGATTTTGGAGAGCAAGAGAGGAGTTGGATGCTGGAAAAGAGCACCAACCATGCTGTGTTTGAGAATGGCCATTAGAGGGTTGAGTTTTGTTGACGCCAACAACTCCCCCTTCATTTTTGTCAAAAATGAAGGGGCTCCCATTAAACTTCGAAACAACTTCCTATTTTCATTACCCGATCCTACTTTTCTAGATTTGAGGGAGTTCTATGGTCTTTTGGTTATTTTAGTATTTTCATTCTTTTTAGTTTTGAATGCTTTTATGATTGATTCTTTTGGTTTATCTTTCATGGGGTATTCTCTTTAGTTTTGAGTGGTTTTATGATTAATTCTTTTGGTTTATCTTTCATGGAGTGATGACTGGGTGATATGATTCTTTTGGAATGAAGTCATGAAAGGGTGATTGGTGTTATTACGTACATGTTTTGAATGAGAATAAGGAATCATTAAACGCATGTTTTATGAAAAATGTAAATGTTTTTATTGTAGCTTAATAATCACGATTTTGGAGACAAGATTGTTGCGTCACGAAAGCTAGTTGTTTTGTCACGTTTTCTTTACATGGGTTGTGCCATTTGATTTTATTTTCTTTCTGTTGGACTTACTGAAATGGTTTCATGCCTTTGTTTTGTTCAAAATTGATTTTCATAAAGCTTCACCATTTTCGCCAATGATTTAACATGGTGCATAATTGAGTGAGTTAGACATTTTGGCGGATCAAATTAATTCAACCCCTTGTTACTTTGATGAAATCCAATCTACGTCTTTAAAGTATATATATAAGAAATTGGAAATGAGATGACTGTTTTCATTTTAAGCAAAGTATCACTTTTTACGGAGTCCTTACTTTCGTTAAAAAAATATTTTTACACATTTTTCTCTTTGACGAATTTCATTAGTTTTTCCCCTTGATGCTTTTGATTTTTGACATCCATTTCCATTATTAGAACCGGATTCGTGACATTTCAATATGAAAAATGAATTAGCTCTACCACTTGATGAGTTGTTTGTTTTCTTTATTCACACTTTGAATACATGCAACAAATTTTTAAAAATAATCTTTTAAATAGATTTTGTAATCATAAATACAAAAAAATAATTATAATAATAAGAAATTTCAGATTTCACATTAATTATTTTGTTAATTTTTTTTTCGGCAATTATTACTATTTTTTAAAGTTTTGCATATATTTGAATAAAGAGATTAAGGAAATCAAAGATAATAGAGTTAGTTAAGAAATTAAAAGTATAAGTATAGATATTTGTTAATGGGTTAAAGAAAGAAATCAATTTAAAGATTTCTTCAAGATTCAAATATTTTCTCAATCTCTTAAAATAATGAAATCTAAGAATTTTTCAATCTCAATCTCCTAAAAGAATGAAATCAAAGATTTTGTCAATCACCTAAAATAATGAAATCAAGAATCTCTTAATTTTTTATTTTGTTAAATAATGAAATCAAGGATTTTGTCAACTCTTTATTTCTATTTTAATGGTTTTCCAATTATTTGAGGAAAATGCAAACTATATCTAAAAAATAGAATAAGTTGGCAAATACTTTAATCAAAATTCTTCATATTAATTGATTTTCTCTTTATTATTATTTTTTAAATTTTTTTTAATTATAATAATAATAATAAATAAGACTAATTAAATATTGATATTCATAATTATATTAATTAAAGTTGTTTTGTGCATGAGATATGCAAACAAAGTAAGAGAACGTATACTGGATCCAGAATCATACAAGTCACGTGTATAAAGGATATTATATTTATTTTGATATAATTTTTCAACAATATTTACAAATAAAGAAGAAAGCATGATTGGAAAAATAAAAGTTGTTGTAATGAAAGAAAAAATGAAATAAATGAAGTATCATGAAAATGGATTATAAAATGAAACTCTTATTTCAAAGAGAAGGAAGGCTTGAAAATCCAAAACTTTGATTGTATTTTTTTATTAGAAAATGGATTATAAAATGAGACTCTTATTTCAAAGAAAAGGAAGGTTTGAAAATCCAAAACTTTGATTGTATATTTTTATTAGGGACAAGGAAAAGATCAAAAGGTTGTGATCAGGCATTCTCAATTGTTGTGATAAGATTATTCTTCCTTTCTTATGTGAATGTATTGTGTAATCAATTTATAGTATATTAAATTATTTTCATTGCTTAAATTGAGTTATCATATATCTTTTCATTGATTACAATTAGATGTGAAAGTGTATGTAGTAATCTTTTTATAAGTTACATTATACATATGTGTTTCACAATTACTAAGATAATAAGTTACTTTTCTTAGTAATTTAGCCATTATCTCTACATCTAATAATTTAAGTTTTTCTCCCAGCTGAAGAACTGGATTTAAAACTTGTATCTTTTTATTGAGTTTTAATTGAAATTAAAAGCAAACATATTTTAAAGAAGATTCATGTGGTTCAATGATGGATGGTATATTTACATTTTTGTGAACTATGTTTATGTTATTCTATCATATTTTTATGTACAATTATTTACCATGAATGATTTTATGTTTCAAATGACGTGATTCTTGGATATGATATTGGATTTTTTAAATAACTATTTATCTAAAAAAATTACAATATATGTTTATGAGCTTCATATATTATTGAATGAATGAATTTCTTTTTTATTTAATAATAAATTTGTTATCTTGTATCTAATTTACATTACTGTTGCTCCTAGCTATCTAGGATATATTAATTAGTCAAGTACTTAGAGTATATTAAATTAGATCATGGATTAGATATGTGTTATTATATTCATTCGGATTGATATTACATTGTATCCAATCTTTTTTGGTGTCCATCAGGCCCACATACCAGTGGAGATTGCTACCCCAATGAGAGTGAGTATGGTTGTGACTTGTTATTAGGAAATCCTCCCTTGTTTTTGTTGGCGAATTTTTTCTGACCATCAATAATTTCATGCTCAAATTGTGGGTTTTTTACCTGTAAAACGGGTTGTGAGCCCGTGGTGCATTTTTTCTGTTAAGGAAATGGCTCAAGAGCCTTGAGAAGGTTGTTGTGAGCACTCCTGAAGCAATTGATAATTCCCGAAGTCCCCAGCTAAGAGATTTCCTGGCCAACTGAGTGCCCTGGAGCCCTGGAAGGAAGTGGGAAGGCCCAAGGGTCTACATGGAAAAGAAGGGGGATCTCGTTCCTTGGATTGTGCAAGTTGTGAGGAAAGAGAGTTTGTGGATTGGAATTGTTGTTGGAATAGAACCTAGGTTTTGGGCTGTTGAATGTAGAGAGTGGACATCCAAGAGGATAAAACCTCACTGTGGACTCATAGCCTCAGCTCGAGGGTGGATTGTTGTTGAGAGAAAATTAACATCAAGCCTATGGTTGGGGGAGGAACATCCCTTGTATGCAATCAGTTGGTTCATCAATTTAAAAGATAAGTGTTGTGGTATAATATATGCTTATTTCGCTATAAATGTGTGTGTGTGTGTGTGTGTGTGTGTGTGTGTGTGTGTGTTGTTGCAATTGCTAATTATATGCATTCATGGTTTTTATTATGGTGTTAATTGCATGTGAATTTTATGGGCTTGTTGCCCTATGTTTAATTTATTTGCATTGGGGAATTTTAATTTCCGTAGTCAACAAGAAAGGGTATTTTACAATTGGTATTATAGCAAACTTTGTGTTTGTTGCTAATGGGTATATTACAATTGGTATCATATCTTTTGGTTCAACATCGGACCCATATGGAGCAAAGACCAACACATATTTGAGAAATTCATTATTGCAGAATTTCAAAATTCAATCTATGTTGAATTTGGGAAAAATGGTGAATTTTAGAGTGAAATACCCATTTTCTAGGAGAAGTAGGCATGTGATTTGGAAAAGGGATGCCAAATGACAATCGCAAGGTCAAGTTATGCCCTAGGAAACTAATTCCAAAGCTCCCATGGTGACCAAAAGAGAAAATTTCACAAAAATTTTAAAAATTATAATTTTTTAGGATTTTTGAAAAATTTCGAAAAGATGATGGCATGGACCATACCCATGATGTGGAATAGTAGGGTCCAAATTGGCTGCGCCATGGTGGTAGAAGTAAAGGGTAATATAATGGATTTTGATGAATTAATGACCAAGATTACATTTTATTTTGAGATCGACGCCCCAGATTCATCCTAAATTTAGTCAAAAACTTATAAGTTTCGGAGCTCAATGAAATCCTATGAAGAAGTGAATTTTTCGTAGATTGTCGATGAAGGAAATTGTCGATCGTCAATGGAGAAATCATATTTCGACGAAATTCTATGAAGTATAGACATTCGTTGATTGTCGATGCGAAGAAATCACCTATCATCGATACAAACTTAATTTGTCGATCATTGATGCAAAGAAAATCGTTGATCACCGATGCGAAGGAATTCATCGATCATCAATGCGAAGAAAATTGCCAATCGTCAATACGAAGGAATTCACCTATCGTCAATGCAAAAGAAATCACCAATCGTCGATGTAAAGGAATTCGTCGATTGTCGATGTGAAGAAAACCGTTGATCGTCGATGAAAAGGAATAATTTTGTCGATTGTCAATGTGAAGAAAAACATCGATCATTGATGCAAAGGAAATCGTTGATCACCGATGCAAAGGAAATTTCCAATCATTGATGCAAAGGAAATTATTGATCGTTGATGCAACAGAAATTGGCAATTGTTGATGAAGTGTTTTAGTGATCACCTAAGAAGAGGAAAACGAAAGAAAGAAGAGAAGAAAGAGAAGAAAAGAGAAGAAGGGGAAGAAGACAAAGGAAGAGAAGAGGAGAAAGGGAAGGATAAAATAGACAATTTACAAAACAAAACATGTAACATACCCGACCCCCAAAGTACCTTCTAAGAAATGGGGTATCCAAAAATTTTCTTCTTCTGACAACACTATTGTATTCACGGACTCATGGGCGGTGGTCTTGCGGACTCATAGTCTATAATCGTACCTTTCACGAACCCACCCCCCAACACTTAGCTTATTTTTCATTCACAAACCCATGGACTCGTGGGTGCATAGTTTTGTGCCTTCCCTTCATAATTCCATCCAAGAAGTCTCGACACTTAGATTATTTTGTGATCCTATCGGGTTCAGGGGTTGTTAGACTCATAAACCCTCAAACTCATTCGTCTCACCTTCCCATCTCCATGAACCCGCCATGCTCCTGAGTCCACTACCTGCACGTTACACATGTGGACCTACCCAACGTTGTTACTTGGCTTGAAACGTGGCACTCAGACCACATCAACCTTCGTTTACTCAAAGACCTTATCACCATGCCATGTGGCACTGTGGGCCACTCTCCTCATGGACCCTCCATGTGGACTGACATGAAATACACGTCATCATTGATATATACTATGATGAAGAAGGTTTATTGTAGTCTTTCACCAGAGTACCATATCTAATGCTATCCCAATGTTTTTAATTTAGTAAGAATCTAGTCCTTAATGCTTTGAGTTTTTCTCAAAGGTTTTCCTAAGACTCTTAAGACCATCTGGAGGTTGTAAAACCCACCCCCAAACTATTAATATTTTCTCAACATGATGTAAGGATGAGAAATTTGCGCCCAACACACTGTCTGTAGTTGTTCAAGGCCTTTCTAGCCCAAAATACTGAGATTTTACTCACTTAACTTTGCTTGTAATAAGATGGGTAATTATCCCACTTATCATATGTACAATTATTAATTCTACATAAACAATCGAAGATATAAAAAAAGTCGTTGATAAACATTTTCAAGGTATTACAGCTACAAAATCCATTATTGAACCAATCTCATCACCAATACGCTCAAGATAATGATAATTATGGAACCCATGACACAATTACCATTTTACATCATCTATACAATTTTATAGGGAAAATTACTTAAATTGTATTATGAATAAAAATTAATTATGACCGGAATTCATAGTATTTTACACACTAATAATCAACACAGGTTTTCATACATTCTCAATCAACAATAATTAAACAAGCAAATAATGATCACTTATCTGGAACAACTGAACCACCGACTGCATGCAAACCTCTTACTTTCCTCCCAACCTTAGACATAGTTCCCCACAAACTGAGAACAGGTCACCCCAGAGCTGGGCTTGAACTCCATTAGGGTAAGGAAAATCTATCCCTGGAGGTCTCTCAGCAATGACAATATCTCAATAAAGGTGCAAAGTTCAAAAACACTCTTACATACTCTACTTTCCCTACATGCTTGTCCCACCCATGAAATGTGCCCCCTATGGCCTTCCACTCCCTTCCAGGCTTCAACAACAAGCCGGACAGGAATAATCGGAGTTCTATGACAACAACTTGGCACCTATGGGAATCAAATTCCCTGCAATTCTCTCACCTGGAGAGAATGCACACGGGTCTAACAACCCGCCTCTTTAGCTTAACTATTCTCTTTCGATTCTCTTCAGCAAAATCCTACGCTCTCTCGGGTACATGTATAGTAATGGTAGCATGAAAGTCTCGATGAAAGCAACGAGGTGAGGTGGTGAATAATGATCAAATGGTGGTATGAATGAGCTAATGTCCCAAAAACTTATGTGCATGTTCACAAATTGAAATTTTTCATGTTGGAAACTGCATGGGCCACACATGGGTTCCCTCACAGGGTGATATGTTTCCTCATAGGGACTTAGGATAGAATGTAGTATCCCCTAATTTATACTTTAACTTTAAGAATAATGATAAAATATTCCTTTTTCACTTAAGCACCCTTAGCTTATTCCCTTTTCTAGACTCTTAGCCCCCCTTTCCCATTCTAGTGGAGTTTATCCCCCTTACTCTTCTTGTCAGGATGGTCTGCATACAATCATTTTTTCTTTCATTAATTTCAAGTGAAAATACACAATACAAAACAGGCTCATTGTCCAAAAGAGGTTCCTAACTCACCATCCTATACACATACTTGTAATTACATTTAAACTGGGGTTCGACTTAGGGGTATTACATTCCCCTCCCCCTTATTTATGCATTTTCCTCAGTGCAACATATACATATGTACAAACAAAATTTCAAAAAACTACAAAAAGATGCAAATATTCTACCCGCATAGCATCTTCATGTTCCTAGGTTGCTTCCTCAGTTTCGTACCAGGTCCATTGGACCTTTACCATATTTTTGACTCAATTCTAGAGTTGTTTTGTTTTCCAGTCCAAAATGCATATTGGTTGTACCTGGAATTTTCCCTCTAGCTCTACCTGAATCTCATTCCAATCAATGACATGATTAGTATCAGGTACATATTTTTTGAGTAAGGATACATGAAAAACATTATGAATTCACATCGAGGCTGGTAATGCAAGCATATAATCTACATGACCAATCATTTCCATAACTTCGAATGGCCCACAATATCTTGTTGATAATTTTGAACACCTTCCCAATCTCAGGGAACTTCGTCTCACTTTTACTTTCAAAAATACATGGCCACCTACTGAAAATTCTCTAGGATTTTTATGCTTATCAGCATAACTTTTATGCATGTCTAGGGAAGCTTTCAAGTTTTGTTTTATCTGCATCACTTGATCCTCCATATCCCAGAGCAAATATGTTCCAATTATTGTTCTATCAGCTGGATTATCTGAGCTTATTGGTGTATTGCATTTCCTTACGTAGAGTGCTTCAAATGGACTCATCTTTATAGATGCTTGGTATCCATTATTATAAGTGAATTTGACCAAGTGTAGGTAATCCTCCCACTTTGAGGGTTTATCCATGACATAAATTCTCAACATGTCTTCTATTATCTAGTTAAATCTTTCAGTTTGTCCATCTAACTCAGGATGGTAGGTTGTGCTAAAATTTAAATTTGTGCCCAACCCTTTGAATAACCCTTTCCAAATATTCAATGTGGACTTGGAATCCCGATCAGATACAATAGTATTTTGTATCCCATGAAGTCTGGCTACTTCCCTCAAGTAGATATCAACAATGTTGGTTGCCTTGTGAGTTTCCTTCACAGGAATCAAATGGGAAGCTTTGGTAATCTTGTCCACAACTATCATAATTGAATCATGTTGTTTGACAGTCCTGGGTAGTCTAGTAATAAAGTCCATGGTTACCACTTCCCATTTCCACTGTGGAATGGGAAAAGGTTGTAGTAAACCCGTTGGGTGTCTATGCTCAACCTTGACCTTTTGACATTCAAGGCATTTGGCAATAAAATCTACAACCTCTTTTTTCATATCTAGCCAATAATATGGTTTTTAGGCAACTATGATCGTCTTTTGGTGTCCTAGGTGTCCAACATAAGGTACCTTGTGCATTTATGATAAGAGCATATTTTTCAACTCTTGATTATCTAGCACATATATTCTATTCTTGAACGCAAGGATTTTTTCTTCCTTTAGCTCAAAATTCTCGATTTTCTGCTGCAATTTTCCTTTTTGTAGACGTTCTTTCATTTCCTCATATGTTTGATCTATTTTTGCAGCTTCTAAAATTATGTTTTGTAAATCAGGTTTACACATGTTGATGTTTGTAGCATGTATCTCATGTTCTCTTTTGTTGAATGCATCAGACACTTTGTTCTCTTTACCCTTAGGAGCTCTAACCATCTACTTTTCCTGACATTCAAGGTTGGTTGTCCAAATAAATATTTCATCCCACTGTGGTGTGTTCTCAATTTAAATTTCCTACCCATAAGGTAGTGCCTCCACTTTTTTAGAGCATGAAAATTGGCCGCTAGCTCTAAATCATGAGTGGCATACAATCTCTCGTGTTCCTTCATCTTTCTTGATTCATAGCACACTACATGTCCATTCTAACTAAGGACCCCACCAAGCCCTCTTTTGCATGCATCGATGCATACAACAAAATCCGCATTAGGATCAACAATTTTTAGAATTTGTGCACTTGTCAGTAAACTCTTCAAATGTTGAAAGCTTCTTTCACATTCAGGTGTCCATCCAAATTTCACACATTTCTTCTGTAGATATGTAATTGGGTGTGAAATGCGAGAAAATCCTTCAATGAACCTCCTATAATAACCTGGTAGTCCCATGAAGGACCTCACCTTAGAGACATTTCTTGGTGTTGGCCATTTTGCGATGGATTTTATCTTGTCAGGGTCTACAACTATACCTTCTTATGATATGATATGGCCCAAGTAATGAATATGCCTCTAGTAGAAAGAACATTTACTCAACTTAGCATATAACTGATTTTCTCTCAATACTTGCAGCACCATTCTCAAGTGTTGTCCATGCTCTTCTTCAGATTTGGAATAAACAAGGATGTCATCCAGGAATACAATGACAAACTTGTCCAAGTATTCTCTAAAGATACCATTCATTAAACACATGAAAATAATTGGTGCATTTGTCAATCTAAATGGTACCATTGTGAACTCGTAGTGGTCATACCTTGTTCTAAAAGAAGTCTTACTAATGTCCTCTTCTTTGTTCCTCACCTGGTGATATCTGGATCTCATATCAATCTTGAAAAATAGTTTTTCATCTCTTAACTGATCAAAGAGGTCATCTATCCTTGGTAGAGGATATTTTTTCTTTGTTGTTACCTTATTCAGTTGCATGAAGTCAATGCAAAGCCTCAAGGTGCCATCCTTATTTTTCACAAACAATACTAGTGCACCCCAAGGTGACACACTTGGGCGTATTTATCCCTTCTTCAAAATTTCTTCTAACTACATTTGTAATTCCTTCAACTCGGGTGTGCTCATTCTATAGGGAGATTTAGATATAGGGGCTACTCCAACCATTAAGTTACTTAATAAATCAATATCCCTTTTGGGTGGTAATCCGGCAATTTCTTCAAACACATCTTCAAATTCTTTTAGAGTCGTATAGTCCTCAATGTTGGGTACCTTGTCCTTAAGATCTTCCTCCATATGTGCAGAAAATAGTTGACATCATTTTCTAAAACTTTTCTTTAGTTGTAAGGTTGAGACTTCTCTAATGGTTACAGCTCTTGGGATCCCCTGTACATTTCTTAAGTTCCCTTCCTCATCTAAGCAAGTAAAAGTTTTGTTGTAACAATCCAAAATTTCATGGTGCTTATCCATCCAGTCCATGCCAATGAGACAGTCATAAGATCCCAAATGTATTATATTCAAATCTACTTTGGTACTCAACCCATTCATTTCCATTGGGCATGCCTTAACCATTTCATTAATATTCCTTTTAGTCTCGGTAGCTAGATGTACCAACCAAGGTTTTTCCAATTTTCTTCTTGGAAGATGAAACCTTTCTTCCATTTTAGGATCTAGATAACTATGACTAGCTCCTGAATCAATCAAAATAGAAATAAGTTGGTTGTGAATTTTACCTTTTACTTCAATCATGTGCGACTGAAATTTGACATGTTTGTTATCTAAGGTTGCATAAATTATGGGTATGTTCTTGCCCACATCTTCTACTGTTTCATTTTGTTGTGCATTGTGAATAACCTTTGTCTTTTCATCTCTTAGAGGTCATTCTCGATACATATGGTCTCCATTACAACCCCAACACTTTATGAGTTGTTGTCTTGGTCTTTGTCCCACGGTTTTAGCCATCCTAGGCTCTTTGGAAACTCGTTGTCTTTGAGTATCATTACTAAAAAATGGGGGATGGTTTCCCTTCTTCCTCTGCTCCATATTGTTTTTCTTTTTGTCCTCCCAAGCCTTCTAAAAAGTTATCTTCCTTTATGTTTATTGGAGAGACATTTATCTCTTCTTATGGATTCTTCTAACGTCTTGGGATCATCATATTGTATATTATCACTTATTAATGATGGCAATCCACTTAAATATCTTTGAATCTTCACTTGTTCATCTTTGATAAAGAGCACATATTTCAATAATTCTAAAAACCTTCTCTCATACTCATCTATAGTCATGCTTCCAAGTTTGAGTTCGAAGAACTCTTTCATTTTCCTATCAAAGTAACGGATGGTTAAGTATTTCTTTCCAAAATATTCCTTAAACGTTTCCTAAGTAACATTCTTCTCATCTACGTTTTTCACTTGTACAAAATGATCCCGCCACATTGATGCTTTTCCTTTAAGCTAATAAATTGTTACTCTCCCTTTTGCTTGAGGGGAATAGTTGTGCAGCTGAAAGTATTTCCTCATTCCCAACATTCAGGTCTCAACATCCTCATCCTTTTTGTGCTCACCATCAAAAGTAGGAGGCTTGATCTTACTCATTTCTCCCCTTAGCTCATCTGCCCCATTTCTCCTCTTATGTTCTCTAACAGTGGACGAGATTGAGCTACTGGGTGGCCTCCTAGCTGAGTGTTTAGGTGAGTGTCGATGATATATATCATCGCCCCACATATTACTTCTTTTTTCACAAGACTTAGGTTCATTTCCCTTGATATATTCTGATTCTTTATCCATTTTCCTCTCTATCCTATTCAGTTTTTGTAACATCTTGATGTTGAATTCATCTTGTTTTTCTTTGGTTGTTTTGAGTCTTTCATTATCTACTTTATGACTTTGAACATCATTTTGCATATTCTTGATGGCTTCCATCAAATTCATGCTTTCCTCCTTACTTGTGTCGTGTCCATTGGATTTTGTTCTTTCATTACTCATATCAAACCATTGTCCTCGCATTTCTTCCTCGTGGCTGGAATTCCTTTGTGCCTATTCAACGTCTGTCATGATGTTGTTCTCCGTTTCAATCTGTGTATATTTGGAAATCTGCAAATTCTAGAATTAATAGTGTTTGTTAGACAAAATTGATATATATAAACTTTGTAATTACTAACTCTTCTTATCATTAATACATTTGTTCTATCAATGATCTCTGGTCCATCTAGGCCTAGTGTTGAACCCGTAGCTCTGATACCATTTTGTAACATACCCGAACCCCAAAGTACCTTCTAAAGGATGGGGTGTCTTCTAAGGGATGGGGTAACAACCCTACTATATCCACGGACTCATGGGCGGCGGTCTTGCGAACTCATAGTCTATAATCGTACCTTTCACAAACCCTCCCCCCAACACTTAGCTTCTTTTCATTCGCGGTCCCATGGACTCGTGGACTTGTGGATGCATAGTTTTGTACCTTCCCTTCATAAGTCCATCTAAGAAGTCTCGACATAGATTATTTTGTGATCTTATTGGGTTCAGGGGTTGGAGGACTCGCGAACTCACATACTCATTCATCTCACCTTCCCATCTTCATGAACACGTCGTGTTCCTAAGGCCACTACTTGCACTTTACACACGTGGACCTACCCAACATTGTCACTTGGCTTGACACGCAACACTCAGACCACATCACCCTTCGTTTCCCCAAAGAACTTATAACCATGCCACGTGGCACCATGGGCCACTCTCCTCATGGACCCTCCACGTGGATTGACATGAAATACACATCATCACTAATATATCCTACAGTGAAGAAGGTTTCTCATAGTATTTCATCAGAGTACCATATCCAATGCTACCCCAACGTCCTTAATTTAGTATGAATCTAGTATTTAACGCTCTGAGTTTTTCTCAGAGGATTTCCTAAGACTCTTAAGACCATCTGGAGGTTGTAAAACCCACCCCCAAACTTTTAATATTTTCTCAACATGATGTAAGGATGAGAAATTTGTGCCCAACACACTATCTGCAGTTGTTCAAGGCATTTCCAGCCCAAAATACCGAGCTTTTACTCACTTAACTTTGTTTGTAAAAAGATGGGTAATTACCCCACTTATCATATGTACAATTATTAATTCTACATAGGCAGTCGAACATATAAACATAGTCATTGATAAACATTTTCAGGGTATTACAGCTACAAACTCCATTATTGAAACAGTCTCATCGCCAATACGCTCAGGATAATGACAATTATGGAACCCGTGATAGAATTACCAGTTTACATCATCTGTACAATTTTTATAGGGAAAATTACTTAAACGGTATTACGAATAACAATTAATTATGGCCGAAATTCATAGTATTTTTCACACTAATACTCAACACAGGATTTCATATATTCTCAATCAACAATAATTAAACAACCATATAATGATCACTTATCTGGAACAACTAAACCATCAACTACATGCAGAACTCTGACTTTCCTCCCAACCTTAGACATAGTTCCCCACAAACTAAGAACAGGTCACCCCCGAGCTAGGCTTGAACTCCACTAGGGCAAGGAAAATATATCCGTGAATGTCTCTCAGCAACAAAAATATCTCAATACAGGTGCCAAGTTCAACAACAATCTTACAGACTCTACTTTCCCCACATGCTTGTCCCACCCAGGAAGTGTGCCCCCTATGGTCGCCCACTCCCTTCTAGGCTTCAACAACAAGCCAGATAGGAATAATCGAAGTTCTATGATGAAAACTTGGCACATATGGGAATCAAATTTCTTGCAATTCTCTCACCTAGAGAGAATGCACACAGGCCTGACAACCCACCTCTTTATCTTAACTATTATATTTCGACGCTCTTCAACAAAATCCTACGCTCTCTCGGGTACAGGTAGGGTAATGGAAGCATGAAAGTCCCAATGAAAAAAATGAGGTGAGGCGGTGAATAATTATCGAATGGTGGTATGAATGAGCTAAAGTCCCCAAAACTTATGTGCATGTTCCCAAATTGACATTTGTCATGTTGGAAACTACATGGGCCACACATGGGTTCCCTCACATGGTGATATGTTTCCTCATAGGGACTTAGGATAGAATGCATAATGCCCTACTTTAGACTTTAACTTTAGGAATATTTACAAAATATTCCTTTTTGGCTTAAGCCCCCTTAGCTTAGCCCCTTTTCTAGACTCTTAGCCCCCCTTTCCCATTCTAGTGGAGTTTAGCCCCCTTACTCTTCTTTTCATGATGGTCTGCACACAGTCGTGTTTTTTTTCATTAATTTCAAGTGAAAATACACAATACAAAATAGGCTCATTGGCCAAAATAGGTTCTTGGCTCACCAACCCATACACATACTTGTAATTACATTTCAATTGGGGTTCGGCTTAGGGGTATTACAAAACAAAAAACAAGTCTAGAGCCAAAAACGTGTTTTGGCCATGACAAGAGCATTTCAACTCAGTTTCATATGACATTTAAGGGGTAGGTCTGAAATGATGAGGGATATAAGAGTGTCAATGAGGTTCAATGGCTAATTCTACTTTCTTTTTATGAAAAAATGGAAATTAGTGACTTTTGAAGATCTGATTCATGCTCAGTAACTAGGACCCAGATAATGGTGATTTTTTTATAAATAGCTCAAAAAGTAGGCATGAAGATACCCATTTGGGATCCTAGGAAAATTCAAAAGGAATTGGTGTGGAGATGCCCAAACAGGGCAAAATACACTATCCCAGACACTTTGGGGATTTTTGAAATCTTCAAAGGAGGAAAAAGGACCCCAGATTACTAATCCAGAAAATTTTATTTATTCGACATTTTGTCTACTCATCAATCTAGACAATTGTTTTCTTGGGGGAGTTTTTGTTAGTTTTGCTCCAATTGGGAGATAGACATTTTCAGGTAAAAATTCCAAGTCTGGAGGAAAGGCAAAAGGACAAAGTTCCCAAATTTAGATTGATGCAGAAGTTGGATGGAGCATCATATATTGATTATGAGGGTTGAAATGTGCTCACAATCATGATTACTACCAATGTCCGATATAAAAAAATTCCTATCCCTCACCAGATTTCTTTCTATAGGTGGCATAATTTAGCCTTGAGACTTTAGGTAACAATGAAACTGGTGCAAAAAGGGTGAAATTGATGATTTTAGGAGGCCATAACTTCCATCTTTAAAATCAGAATAAGGTATAAGTATAGCCATTAGAAAGGTAATCTAAGAGAAATCGTGACATAATGATTGAGTTCTTTGAGGAAGCATCTTGTTGTTTTATAAAGCTGCAGGGAAAAGGGCAATTGGACTCGATGAACCATGCATTGATTGTTCAATGTGAAAGTTTTTCCAAATAATATTAATTTTGGAAAAACATTTCCATATGTTAGAGGTACATGCCAGAGGTGAGTATTGGTTCAATAATAGTGTTGATACTCGTGATGGTGCCCATGCAGTGGGGTGGAGGCACATTTGGAGGTGCAACAACCTAGTAATAGAAAGAGACTGAGTTTTAATTAACAGGGTATAGTTGATGGACAGGGGAACATTCAAGCAAAGAGTGTTGTGTCAATGCATATTAACAAGAGGATCAGATGTTATGAATGAATGTTGTGTGAGTCTACTGCATATTATAATTCCAGGGTCCAATGGACATAGAAGAAGGGAAGAGCTTGTAGAGTTGGTTGGGACAATATTAAAGAGGTTGCAAGGGAAGTGCAGAGCTACAGAGCAGGTAATAAAACGTTGATAAAGGACTCAGGAGGAGCATATCCAAATTAATATTTAGGTGTTACAGAGTTCGAATGTCTTACATATCAACAAGGATTCTCACATAAAACATGAGGTCAGCAGGTGAAGAATGTCACTAATGGACATAGGATGGCACGATAAGCCTCCATATCCTTGAAGGTAGACATGTAGTGATGATTGCAAATATTGATGCAAAAGAGAACAAAGATCCCATGAGGTAATGGGTAAGTCATAGGTATGGGAAAATCATCTCTAGGGACTAGTCTATGAGGACTTATAAGGGTTGCTAGTTATGAATTAACAAGTATGGTTGAAGTATTCAGAGAAAGAAAGCCACTTATGTTATCAGAGTGTGCAGTGGAAGCAGGGTATAGGTGCAAATGATTCGAGGGATATATTAATGAAGGCCCATTCACTCAAAAGTTCCAATGGAGAAATGTAGCATTCCATTGGGAGTAGGTTGGTCTCGAGTGGATAGAATAGGGCTTTATAGTGAATCACTAAATGAAGTCAAGAAAAGTACTTTAAAATTGAGCAAAGCCAATGGATAACTAGAAGTAATGGCAAGTAATTCCATAATGATGATGGTTAAACTGATTCACAGATATTGTAGTATCAAGATTATGAAATGATATAAAGTACATCATCCCAAGGTGTTGGAAGGTTCTAGAAAGGTAAATTTGGGACATAATTGTAATGACCATTAGAGCATATTAGCTAGAAATGCAAAATGGCCAAGTGGGACTTGGCTATAAAAACTCCAAATCAAGGAACAACAGTGCACATATGAGAAGAATGATAGTGCATGGGGTTGCAAGGATCTAGAGGGATTCAAGGATGACACTTAGAGCACAAGAAGTTGAAACATATATGAACTGGAGTGCATAATGGAAGTGATGTGTGATGCATATAGTGAAACATAGAATACGTGTGCATTAGTATACATGATGAGATTGAACTCTTGATGCATATTGGTGTGCATTAATGCACATGGAAATGCTTTTACATGCATATGGCATGCTTGCAAACTGAGAATAGTATGTTGTTATATGTGCAATAATGATGTTATGATGATTGAATATGACTAATGATGGATAATGTATCCAAGAAAAAAATGTTTATAGCATGGTTGAAGATGTTGATGATGATGCTTCTACATATGACAACCATCCGTATAAAGACAAATGAGGATGGTAATAATGATGATCAAGAAGGGATCATGTGAGCTTCTACAAAATACTAGTTGATCAGGTAGCATCAAGTAATGTGATAACAACCATGTAGGTATGCATTTGGGTTCCTTATGATGCATAAATGTTTAAGGGAATTAAGGTAATAATTCTCTTAGTCAAAATTCAGTATTTGAATTGATGTGTAAAGGCAATATGCCTTGAGTATAGAAATGTTGTTTAATGCTTGAACACAATTATACAGAATTTAATTGCATGTCATGTTATATTGGTTATGAGATAATGACCAAGTCAAGTTAGGAGACATATTCTTTTTTTAGAAATGGATGCCAATAGATTTATTCATGTGTGAGGCCATGATGTGGTTGGATATGAAGGGCTATAGCAGTGTACAAGTGTGTAATGGTCTTCCCCTGTATAACCGATGTTTGGACTGCAACCTCTTTGCCGAAACTGAAGAGATCTAAATGATTATAGTCTTGGTGTTGTGTATGGGTCGAAGAAGAAGGCATTTTAATGATCGAGCAAGTAAATGGGGAAGAGTTTGGATGATGTGTTGAGGCATTGGCTAAACCTTCCAACTCATCATGGAGGAATACATTACATAGATATGTGGTATTCCAGAGTCAATGCAAGGATGTATTGTGTATATGTGGCCATGGTATTTGCACTTCGGTTTATTGGTAATATTTGATTGCATTATAGCTTGATGTGCTAGATAATGCATATACAAGGAATGATAGTTTCATTCCATTTAATATGAATAATAGTTGGAAGTGATTGAATTGTCTGTAAGATACAATTATGAGATCATTTCGTTAGTTGTTAAAAATGTTGAAATAAAATATAATGTGTGTGATTACTAACATTCTGTTTGGCTGAATAAAAGTTGAGATTATTGTAGGAAGAATGGTCTTGGATATGGCAACAGTGTAAGCCCGTAATGAAGACCAATGCCTACTATTGCAAGAGCCAAACATTATGAGAGCAATATCATACTAGAAATTTGATTTTCTTTATGAAATAGTTTTGAATTAATAAGTGAAATTGTTATGATGATATCTCATGATGATTGTATGTGTGTGATACATATGAGATAATGGCTATTGAAGTTGGAAATATTGGGAAGAAGGCTACTATTAAGACACTGGAACCATATGATTTCCACTGGGTACAAATTGTCAATGGGAGCCTTGTAATAAGTTGTTTCTCTCCTTGCACGAGAACACCTTGGAAAATGATGGATCACCCGAGGAACTGTGTAGTGAAGAAGGGGATTCCTAAGCCTAGAGGGTGAGTATAGAAAGGAAGAGAAAACTTGATAATGCATATGCAATGGTGGCTAAAATCATGAGGGTGTGTCGGGAAAAGGATAGTGAATTGAATTATTTCCCATGGAAGCTTTGTGCAGCACGAGATGGCCAAACAAATAAGTATTGGATTATGATTAAAAACTTAATTTGAATACATGTCTATATTTTGAAGTTGATAACTCCTGTGAGTAAGATAATTTTTATATGATAAGGGCTATAACATGTTTGTTTTCATGGTGGTTGCATAGGAACAGTTGAAGAATGAAGACATGAATCAAGTACCTGGAAAGAAGAGCACCGGAAGGAAATGAAGCTCAAGGACAAGGGCATGGAACGGGTAAATCTCATTGAAGTTGTTGTAGCTCAGAAGAAGCAAAGTGGAGCTAAGGATGCAATGTAGGAAGCGCATATACAACTATTTGAAGGTTTGGAGATTCCATATCACAACTAGAGTTACTGGAGCCGCAGATCAAAAAATTCATGTTTGACCTTGTGTTGGAGCCCTAGAGGGAAGTGGTACCTCCTAAGGGACTATGATGCACATAAGGGGGTACACTTCTTTGGGTTGTGCAGGTTGAAGGGAATGAGAGCTTGTTGGTTGGAACTGTTGTGGGGAATCGACAAATTGTGAAAGTTGTTGTAGTTGGAGTTCTTGGAGACGCAACTCTGAGACTTCCTAGTTGGTCTATGTTGGATCCCTCGAGGGAAGTGGTATATCCTAAGGGATGGATTGGAAAAGAAGGGGGTACACTTCCTTGGGTTGTGCATACTAAGGGGAATGAGAGACTGTTGGTTGGAACTATTGCAAGGGTTACTAAATTGTGAAATCATTATATAATAGGCCGAGGAGCCTATATGGTGAAAAAAGGTTGGAGATCCTAGCATTGTAATATGTATGTACACATGTATGGTATTTTTCACTAAGGACGATGCAAAAATAAAGGGGGGATGTAATATCTCCAGTTTTAATCTCTACACATTATAATTTAATTATGTAAATGCAATTTTGGCTGGTGAGCCAATATGTTGGGTTGGAAAGTCGTATTGATTAATATGGTTAAGGGCCAAACTATGTATTTTGTACATTGAAAAATCTATGGCTATGGTACAAGAGGGATGGTAATGACAGGGGGATTGTTGAAATAATGTAACTGCAAAGAGTATTCTTATTATTATTGATATATTATTCATAGGATCAATCCCCATTGTGGATTGATCATGTCGGTTATTGTAATAGGACCAAATCCCCTTTTGCGGATTGGTCAAAAGA